>RJWT010008392.1:0-26349 GCA_004365215.1 Cuniculus paca | reverse complement strand
CTGGGCCACTTGGAGGGCTCTCCATGCTGTCCTACAGCCCCTCGCCTGCCTTGTGCCCACAGTCTTGTGTGCATCACGGGGGCCAGTGGGGAGGAAGTGACTGGTGCTGTGGCAGTGGAGGTGCCAGGAAGAGGACGCGGTGTCTCGGAGCTCAACTTTGCCTACCAGGTGCCTGTGTCCCACATCCTGAGCTACCCTCAGCTGCCCGTAGGCCACCTTCACAGGGCTCCCCAACCCAGGGCCCTTTTGTCTGTCTTGGATTCCCCAGCCTTTCTTTTTTTGGCCTGATATTTGTCTGTCTCTTTGTTCCCCTTCCTGCAGGACCCCAAAGTGTATTCCATTTCTCCAGAACAAGGTCCCAGAGCTGGGGGCACCTATCTTACTGTGAATGGTTCCAAGCTCCTGACAGGGCGCCTGGAGGACCTTCGAGTGGTAGTTGGAGACCAGCCCTGTCGCTTGTGAGGGCTGATTCCTTATCTTGTAAAAGCCTGTGGGCCTCAGGGAGAGGGTAAAGGGGGCGGGGTGCTGCGGAGAGTCGGGGCTGGAGGAGGTCCACATCTGCCCCATAGGGAAGTGGCCGGATCCTTCCAAAGCCAGGCTGTAGTGGAGACTTCAGCCAGCAAGGAAGGGAAGTGAATAAGGCCTGAGTGGGTCCCTCGTCCCCCATCCCGTGCCCCTGCCTCCCTTCCAGTCTCGCCTCCCCTCCACAGGCTCCTAGAGCCACAGCTGGAAGAGCTACGCTGTGAGACCAGCCCATACCCCATGCCTGCCAGCCTCCCTGTGACTGTGTGGTTTGGAACCACGGAGCGGAAGCTTCAGCATGGCCAGTTCAATTACACAGCAGATCCTAATATCACCTCCGCTGGCCCCACCAAGAGCTTCCTCAGGTTGGCGCCAAAGGCATGGCTGCATGGCATGTAACAGGGAGGTCCTTTACCTCTCCTCTCGAGGGGTGTTGAGGGCTTTGTGTGTGGGGCTGCAAATTCTGTGCCGCTGATAGGGAGAAAAGTTCATGTGGTTTGGGCTGGGGCTGAGCTAGCTGGGACCAGGCTGCGCTTTTGATCCTGGTCTCAGCAAACCGTGTGTGGCTCGTGTGCTGTGTTTCAGTGGAGGGCGTGAGATCTGGGTCCGTGGCCAGAATTTGGATGTGGTGCAGATGCCAAGAATCCGAGTGACTGTGGCTCCAGGAGCTCCGAAGCCCAGTCAGGGTCTAGGGCGGAGGCGCCGTGTGGTCCCAGAAGCAAGATGTTCCCTTGGAGCCTTCTGTGGCGGTCAGCATGTAAGCCGCCTTGGGCCTCCCTGTCTGCATGAGGCTGGCGCCCCCTCCCCCGCTCCCCCTCAGCCCCAGCAGCCGCAGTGACTGGTCACGTCTTCGCGCAGCCCCCTTCCCACGCAGCCCTTCACTTGACACTTCTGTCTTCCTCCAGCAGTTTGAGGAGCCTTGCAACGTGAGCTCTCCCCAGCTCATCCTGTGTCGCACACCTGCCCTCCCAGGCCTGCCTGAGGACCCCACCATCCGGGTGGAATTTATCCTTGATAATTTGGTCTTTGATTTTGACAAATTGAGTCCCACTCCCTTCTCGTACGAGCCTGATCCCACCCTGAAGCCCCTCAACCCCGAGGACCCCACTGCGCCGTTTCGGCACAAGCCCGGCAGCGTGTTCTCTGTGGAGGTACTGCTCCTTCTCGACTGGGCCTCAAGGCTCTTGTTTCGCAGGACAGCACTGTACTTGTAGTGGAGAGTCAAGGATGATGGAAAGGGGGTTGGGGGCGCTCCCGGGAGGGCTTTGAGTGGTGGCCTGGGTCCTGACACTCCACAGTAGGTGTCTGCACAACAAAGTGGTTTGGCACGTATAGGAGTGGGCTGTATGTATGGGCTGGTCCCCATGTGGTGGCCTGACATGAGGCGTGTGTCCTGGCATACGTGGTAGGTAGAGGTGGGCACCGGGACGGGCTGTGGGGAGACAGTCTTCTAACCATTTGAGGACCATCTGACTCAGTAGGGGTTTTGGTTTTGTTAGGTAACTGGCAAGATTTGGTTCTCCGGTCCCCTCCCCACTATTGGTACTGGGGGTAGAATCTAGGGAGCACTGAACTACATCCCCAGCCCTTTTTTAAAGTTCGAGACAGGGTCTCACTAAGTTGCGCAGGCTGGCCTTGAACTGGAGGCAGGTTCTATAGATTTTTAGCTCTGGAAAAGAAAGACAGGGAGGGCTAGAGCAGTATCATGTGGAGTGACCCAGTGGACCTCTCCAGGACCATTGGTCCCTGCTTAGGGGAAACATTACTGAGGGACTGTCAACCCTGCTCCTCAGGACCAACCTTCCCCTGCTTGGATCTGAGTGACACCAGCTCCTTGGGAAAGGTTTTGAATGGCATACTGGTGGCTCTGCATTCCAGGGGGATAATCTGGACCTTGCAATGTCCAAGGAGGAGGTAGTGGCCATGATAGGAGATGGCCCTTGTGTGGTGAAGACGCTGACCCGGTACCACCTGTACTGTGAGCCCCCCATGGAGCAGCCCTTGCCACGGCATCATGCCCTGCGGGAGGCACCTGATACTTTGCCTGAGTTCACGGTCAGGGGGCCGGTCCTGGGCAGGGCTGGGTGTTGGGGATGTGCTGAATCCTCACTCACAGGTGCTCCCCACACAGGTGCAGATGGGGAACCTGCGCTTCTCCCTGGGTCACGTACAGTATGATGGCGAGAGCCCCGTGGCTTTTCCTGTGGCAGCCCAGGTGGGCTTAGGGGTAGGCACCTCTCTTCTGGCTCTGGGTGTCATCATCATTGTCCTCATGTACAGGTGGGTGCAGCAGATGTGACTGGGCTGGGCAGAATGGGACTGGCTAGGGGAGCAGATTCGATCTGGGCTCAGCAAACATTTTCTCTAAAGGCCAGAGAATAGGAGTTTGTAGGCAAAGTGGTCTCTCTCGCAATCCCTCAGCTCTGCCATTATGTGTCAGAATAGCCGTGGACAATATGTAAACACGTGAGCGTGGCTGTGTTCTGTATAAGTACTGCACACTAACCAATCACAGCCCTGGCGCTCTATGGCTGTGTTCCAGGTTTGGCATGGTTATAGTTTATAGATTCCTGGATGCAGTTGTGCTGGGTAAATGGGCATAGGTGGCTGTGGCCTTCTGGGATGAGTTCTGGGCCAGGCCTTCTCTTGGCTGAGCTTTACCAGATTGGTCTGTGTTGGACAAGGTCAGTCTGGCCCAGAGTTAGGCAGGTCTGGGCCAAATGGGACCTAGCAAGGGCTTTGGCCTCCTCTGACCTTCCCTTCCTGCCTTTGGTGCCGAGCAGGAGGAAGAGCAAGCAGGCCCTGAGGGACTATAAGAAGGTTCAGATCCAGTTGGAGAATCTGGAGAGCAGTGTGAGGGACCGCTGTAAGAAGGAATTCACAGGTGAGGCTCCTAGAAGTGGCCCTAGTTTTCAGGGCTCTGTGCAGAACTGCTCCCACCATACGGAACTGGCATGGAGCCTGGCCTCTTCTGCTTAACAGACCTCATGACTGAGATGACTGATCTCACCAGTGACCTTCTGGGCAGTGGCATCCCCTTCCTTGACTACAAGGTGTACGCCGAGAGGGTCTTCTTCCCTGGCCACCGGGAGTCACCCTTGCACCGGGACCTCGGTGTGCCTGAGAGCAGGCGCCCTACGGTGGAGCAGGGCCTGGGACAGCTCTCCAATCTGCTCAATAGCAAGCTCTTCCTCACCAAGGTGCGCCCCAACCCTCAGCGGAACCACTCACTCTCTCGGGCCAGTCTTTCTCTATCTGGCTGTTTCTGAGCCCGACCTCTCATCATCTCTTCTGGCCCAGTTCATATACACGCTGGAGAGTCAGCGCACCTTCTCTGCTCGGGACCGTGCCTATGTGGCGTCCCTGCTCACTGTCGCCCTGCATGGGAAGCTCGAGTACTTCACCGACATCCTCCGTACCCTGCTCAGTGACCTGGTAGCCCAGTATGTGGCCAAGAACCCCAAGCTGATGCTGCGCAGGTCTGTATGGCTGTTGGGGCTGCGTGGAGAGTGGACAGCTAGAGCCAAGAGCTGAGGTGGGCCCTTGGATCTGGGTCTGCTCCGTAGAGAACCCCACAGCCCTAGTGCTAACACCGGCCTGCCCCTCTCCTGTCATCCTAGGACAGAGACTGTGGTGGAGAAGTTGCTCACCAACTGGATGTCCATCTGCCTCTACACCTTCTTGAGGGTAAGGGAGGTGGAGGCCAACAGGGCTCCTGTCCTGGCTAGTTCGGACCCCTGGCAGCTTGCGTCCTCATTCTGGTGTCCTTGTGCACCTTTGGCCTGCATCTTATACCCTTCCCCATCATGCATCACATCCCATCCCATGCACCTCTGCCCTTGCGGGGCCCCTAACTGCCTGCACCCCTCAGGACTCGGTAGGGGAGCCTCTGTACATGCTCTTCCGAGGAATTAAGCATCAAGTGGACAAGGGGCCCGTGGACAGCGTGACTGGCAAAGCCAAATACACCCTCAACGATAACCGCTTGCTCAGAGAGGACGTGGAGTACCGAGCCCTGGTGAGGGAGGGTGTGCTTGTGTGCGGTCCGTGGGATAAATCTGGGGGGCTCCCAGCTTCCAGGGGCTATGCCTGCGTGTAAAGCTAGCTTGTTCTCTGGCTGCTTATTGGAGAGAGGTCTTGATTTGTTTATTTTTGGTGGTGCTGAGGATGCCGTTTCACCAGCATACATGGAAGGCTTGTGCTCGCTCAGATGCTCCACCATTCACTATAGCGTGTGGGTCTGGGGATTACCGTAGAGAAAGCTGGAGCTGGGAGAGGCAGGCAGGTGGAGAGACAGAATTAGGGATTGCTGGATACTTGGGGGTCAGATGCTAAGGTTTTCTTACGAGTTGTTCCAGCCCTTGGCCTTGTGTCGTGAATGTGACTTGGTTCCTGACCACGTTCCTGTGCCCTGTGTAGACCTTGAACGTGCTGTTGGCTGTGGGGCCTGGGGCGGGAGAGTCCCAGGGTGTGCCAGTGAAGGTCCTGGACTGTGACACCATCTCCCAGGCCAAGGAGAAAATGCTGGACCAGCTTTATAAAGGAGTGCCTCTTGCCCAGCGGCCAGACCCTCATACCCTTGATGTTGGTGAGGACTTGGGGGCAGAGGCCTGGGGACCTGAGGTGGTATTAGGCCAGGGCTTACTTGTCACCTGGGGTGGGATGTTGAGACTTGAGACAGAGGCTGACCAGAACACTTTTCTCAGACAGCTGCTTCCCTAGACTGTGGAAGGACTAGGTGGGGCTGCCCCCGAAGAAGGGGGTGTGTCCCTGTGCCAAGCACCTTTATCCTTGCAGAATGGCGATCTGGGGTGGCTGGTCACCTCATCCTTTCTGATGAGGATGTCACTTCTGAGGTCCAGGGTCTGTGGAGGCGCTTGAACACTCTGCAACATTACAAGGTGGGAAGGTGGGGGCGGGAGCCGGGATGATGGGGTGGAACTGGTGGAGGGATCACCAGCTGTGGTCAGCAGGTCCCAGATGGAGCAACTGTGGCCCTTGTCCCCTGCCTCACCAAGCATGTTCTCAGGGAAAACCAGGACTATGTCCCTGGAGAACGTGAGTACCTGCCCCCAACCCCTAATGTGGTGCTCTACACTTGTTTGCCCAATCCTGGGTGACATGGGGAGGTCCTTTGGACCTCAGAGTGGGGTTGTGCCTATTTCTTTTCTACCCAGAGATGCCTCAGCCAGGTGCCCCTGTTCCTGGGAGAGTTGGCAGAACCCAAGGGGTCCAGAGGAGGTGGCATCTGGTGTGGGGCGATGAGCTGTGGGGTCTTGGCACAGGGACTCCAATGCTGGAAGATGTAGATGAGGGGGGCATCCGGTCCTGGCACCTGGTGAAGCCAAGTGAGGAGCCAGAGCCACCCCGGCCTCGGAGGGGCAGTCTTCGGGGTGGGGAGCGGGAGCGAGCCAAGGCTATCCCCGAGATCTACCTGACGCGCCTGCTGTCCATGAAGGTGGGTGGGGGAACTGGCAGTAGGGTCTGGGTGTGGGGGAATGGCCACTTGCACAGCTTGGGGGTGGTGTGGGGCGTGCTGAGGCTGGGCTGGTGCTGGGGTGTCCTTGCTGACCATGTGTCCCTTCTTCCCCTCTTCCCGCAGGGCACCCTGCAGAAGTTCGTGGACGACTTGTTCCAGGTGATTCTCAGCACCAGCCGCCCTGTGCCTCTGGCTGTGAAATACTTCTTTGACTTGCTGGATGAGCAGGCCCAGCAGCATGGCATCTCCGACCAGGACACCATTCACATCTGGAAGACCAACAGGTGGACTGGGGGCTGGGCTCAGAGCGTGCGTGTGTTGGGATCTTCCTCTCCTTCCTCCCCTTCCTCCCCAGTGTGCTCATCAACCGTGTGCACCCCACCCACAGCCTGCCTCTGAGGTTCTGGATCAATATCATAAAAAACCCGCAGTTTGTGTTTGACGTGCAGACGTCTGATAACATGGATGCTGTGCTCCTTGTCATCGCACAGACTTTCATGGATGCCTGCACCCTGGCTGATCACAAATTGGGCCGGGTGAGCAACTGGGCTGGACCCAGCGTGTGTGTGTGTGTGTGTGTGTGTGTGTGTGTGTGTGTGTGTGTGTGTGGCGGGAGAATGGGTTGGGTTGGAGCACGCTCTGTGTGCAGATTCCAGGTTCGTCTGACTTTCAGGGTAGAAGTTTGGGAAGAGCAGAAGGTTATGGGAGGTCTCTGACCTAAGGCATCTCCAGGCCAGGCCTTGTGTAGGCTCCCTAGAAGTTGGCAGTGTGTCAGTCTTAAGGGAGGAGCTAGAGCAGGGGATGCCTTGTGCCAGGGTTGGGATGTGGGCAGCAGGTTCAGCCTGCTAGGGCTGGGTATGTGGAGTGCTGGCAGTCTGTGGCAGCCAGCCAGGGCCACTTGGTGAGGGCTCACCCCGTGGGTAGACTGGAGCCTGGGAATTCAGAGGGAGCTGTGCTACCCTGTGGACAAGCAAGGGCCAGGTGCAAGCCCACAAGAGGGCACAGGGCAGGCAGAAGCTGTGGACTGCATATGAGGGATGCAGAGGAAGGAGGAATTCATATGACCCTGGGGTCTTTGACTGTGGTGAGCTCAGATATAGAGGGGGTGAGCCTGTGGTATTTGTGGGGCTACCAAGTGGTTTCCAGTGGAGACACGCATTCTCCGAGTTCAGAGCAGCCCCAGGCCGCCTGGTGGATTTGGTTCCTTAGGGTAGGGGGTGTCTTTCTTCCAGTGGAGTGACAGGGAGAGCAAGTTTGGGAAGAGCTAAGTTGGAGGGGTGTGCTGATGGGGCGGCTGGGAAGTACAGACACATGTTCTAAGTGGTCCTGCAGCACTGCAGTTGGGGGTATATGGTTACAATAGGAAAGGCCCAGAGTCCATGGCATCTGGAGTCCCCAGTGTGTCTACTCAGCCACCCAGCAGGCAGGGCCCATGTGGCTTCACAGACCTATCAGTGGTGCTCTGCTTAGATCATACCTCTTGACCTCTATGAAGAAGAAACATGGAAAGTTTAACCCTATAGTGCCGTCTTTTGGGAGCCATTTTTGTTTAATCATTCTGCCCGTGATAAGCTGACAGTCACAGGGCCACGCCAGGACCCATGCGGCTGCCTCCAAGAATAGATTCTAGGTGATGGCTGGGTTTTTGCTAGGGCTTTGTACTGTTCCCCTTCCTGACAGAACAACAAATGGTTTCTGGGTAGCTCAGAAATAGCACAGACCAGGAATATCAAGGGTCCACTGTGGAGACTGGGGAGAAAACATGAATCTCTCAGCTCAGGTTGGGAGATGACCTGGACATATGTCCCTGTTCTCACTGGGTTAGCACCGCTCCCACCTTTCTGCCTTCCCCACAGCTTAGCATGAGGCAGAAGTCCCAAGAGTGCTGCCTGAAACCTGCGGCTGCCGGGACTTGAACCCAGTGTGTTTGTAGAGGCCGTGTCTGGGTGTATGAAAACAGTGGCCTCTGACCTGAGAAACCTTGAAATCTTAGCTCAGCCAGTGGGAAGTGAGGTGATCTAGAACAGCTTACCTGCTCTTCTGGGCCACAGCTTCCTGAGTTTTAAAATGATTACGTGGAGTGTGAACACCAGCATCTACTCTGTGAATCATACCCTTCCAGCTCCAGTGGGAGGTTTGATCTGAGTACATAACAGGGGGAGGAGCTTGAGTTGAGGACCAGAGGTTGGACATTGTGTGGAGCAGGGAGTGGAGAAAGATCCTACAGAAGGACATGGGTTGGGGTGACCAGCCATCCCATTTTTGCTGGGTCTGAAGGGTTCCTGGCACATAGAACTTTTCCATTTTGGAAGCACTGAGCCATAAAGGATAAACTTGAGCCATTTGTAGGAAAATGAATGTACCTTGATACCATTACGTTGAGTGAAATAAATCCGACACCCAAAGTCTAAATAAGGAGCAAAATAAAAGCCAGTTGTGGTGGTGCATGCCTGTAATCCCAGCACTCCAAAGGCTGAGGCAGGAGGCTCATTGCAAATTTGAAACCAGCCTGGGCTACAAAGTGAGCTCAAGGCCAGCCTGAACTGCAGAGTAAGACCTTGTCTAAAAAAAAAAAAGCAAAATAAAACATAATAGGAAGTAGGAAGATAGATCTTTCTCAAAGGGGCAGAGGATCAAGAAATGGAGGAAGGGTGGGGTTAAGGGTGAGGGCTAGGGGATGAAAAACGGAGCTACAGTGTATTACGTATGGACACCAACTCCTCACAAAGAATGTGAACATTGTGCAATGAAAACATGTACTAATAAAAATAAAATAAAACTGGAACAGGTCAGTGAGACCTGGGGAGCTGATCTAACAGGGGGTCTCATCTGTTTCCTCTTGCACTGCTCTCCTGTGTGTGCCCAGGACTCCCCCATCAACAAGCTTCTGTATGCTCGAGATATTCCCCGGTACAAAGGAATGGTGGAAAGGTACTGGGGAAGGCAGTGGAACTTGAGGGGCTGTTGGGTGTGCAGGCAGCTGAGGCCCTAGGGAAGCCCTGGCAAGGGCTAGGGAGTGTGGGTTTGTTTACCCAGCAGCTGCTGTCCTGGGTTTTCTGGCAGGTACTACGCAGACATTAGACAGACCGTCCCAGCCAGTGATCAGGAGATGAACTCTGCACTGGCTGAGCTGTCACGGGTAAGGCTTTGGGGTTGGGCCCAAGCTGCCTGCCATGATGGTCCTGCTTTCCTTATACTCCTGTCCCAGCCAGCTCATGGGGCTCCTTCGTAGGCAAGCCCTCGGGACCTTAGCAGCCCCATGAGCTGGTTGGGGCAGGAGGCACACCATCATTAACACAGTGTTTTTTCCACCTACTGCTAAAAGGGCTGGGGCTCCCATCATCTCGTCGTAGAGCAAGCAGGGGGCTTGTCTTGGCAGCTACCACTGAATCTGACTCAGCCAGGTGCCTGCAGGTCTGCAGCCCTCACTGGGTATGCGGAGTGGCTGATTCTGCTCACCTGCGGTTTCCCCTGCTTGGTTACATCACTGGTACACATGTCCCCACCTACTCCTAAGACAGCCCTCAAATGTTCAATTCAGGAATTCACGAAGGGCACTTCTTAAATGATAATGACAGCCACAGTTGCAGTGGTAACAGAGCCTATGCTTTTTGGTCCTGCTGTGTGTCAGGCCCTTCACGAGGTACTGTGCTTCATTTGGTCCCCATATGAGCTGCACAGGTTAGGTGGTATCAACTCCATTGTCCAGAGGAGGAGTTGAGCTTCTGAAATGTCCCCATGGAAGGGAATACTTGAATGAGATCATAGCAGAATTAACCCTGGGCCCACAGCCTGCAAGTGTAGTCACCTGGGATGGCAGGGGGACCACACTAGAGTCTGATGGGGAGACGGCGGTGGGGGCCCAGTGGAGACCTAGGCCCTACTGAAATTGTAGACCTGGGGTTTCTTTCTGCTAAGGAGGCCTTTCTTTTTTACTTTCTCTGGGGCCTTGGGCCTTCCCCTGTGGCTGGCTGCACCCCTCATCTCTTTCATCTCTCATCTGCCTTCCTCCCTAGAACTACTCTGGTGACCTTGGGGCACGAGTGGCGCTACATGAACTCTACAAATATATCAACAAATACTATGACCAGGTGGGCAGACCCCGGGCCCTGATTGGGAGGTGGGCCTTATGGGACATCCCGGGAGGCTCTGTGGACAGATGTGAGGGGATCTGGCTTGGCGACTCAGGTTGGGGGACCTTCGGGTCTCCCCCAGGCACAGAGGAGGAAAGAGGCTGGGTCCCTTAGCAGGTTGGGAAGTATCTTTGGCATGCTTTCCAGCATTGGCTCCTTGTCCCCATCACCCAGGCCTTCAGCAGGGCGCCCACCATGGTGGTAGTGCTTGGGGGCTGCTGGGAGCCCTGCCAGGGCCTGGAGATGGTATGTGGGATGTGCTGGAGCATCATACAACTGCCACCTCTGCCCTGACCGGGCCCTTCCAGTTTCCAAAGTTAGTGGTGTGTTGAGCATGGCTCCCTCTGTGGGCACAGACCTGACTGGGCCAATGTGAACCATGGGAGAAATGGGTCCAGGCCCATCAGGGTGGGTGAGGGGACTTTCTTAGGGATCTTTGGACTGTGAGTACCTAATGGGATGGTCCACTCACATTTGTGAGGCACCAGTGATGTGGCTGTTACCTGGTGGGTGGCAGTTAATGGCTCTGTGAGTGTGAAGTCTGAGTTGTGCAGCCTTGCATGGCACGGTGTGGCCACATCTCGGGGCAGGCAGGGCTCCAGTGCAGTCACGCTCCCTTACAGGGACGGGTAGGAGCCGCTGTCCTTTCAGTCTTCACCCGTTGCCTCTGAGGCAGCCCTCATTCATTGTTTTGGAGTTGTTTGCGTGGCTCCATAACTGTCATACCACATCTGTCTGGTCCTGTTGGGTCCTGCTCTCTGCAGTATCTGGCGCTCGCACTGAGGAAGTGCCGTTGGCTGGCAGGCAGTGGGCCGGGAGGCCTGTGGCAAGGCTGTGCAGCTGGTATGCAGGCTGGCCTCCCCTCAGAATGGCTTTCCTGGTGAGGTGAATATTTGGTGGTGGCCACCAGTGCCAGGTCACTCCCTACCTCACTAATCCTTCAGCCTCAAGGTGCTTTTTTCTGTCACCACCTCTCACCAGTGAGACCCTGAGGTCACGTAGGAAATCAGTGAGACCCCTACCCCAAGTTGTGTTCCAGCATCTCAGGAGCCCAGTGCAGTCTGCAGTGACTTCGAGGGCCAAGGCAGTCTCCTCTGATGGTGTTGGGGTCTGCATTTCAGATCATCACTGCCCTGGAGGAGGATGGCACGGCCCAGAAGATGCAACTGGGTTATCGGCTCCAGCAGATTGCGGCTGCTGTGGAAAACAAGGTCACGGATCTGTAGGGACCTGGAAGCCCTAGCCTGCTGTTGCCTTAGCCCTGCCTGGGCAGGCCTGGAACCTTGAAGGAGAGACCACCGTCTTAGATGCCTGTAGTGACTGACAAGCAGAGTTAGAGGAAGGTGGCTCCCAGTCTCCTTATGGCTCTGGCCTGGCTGCTGTTGGACCATCCAGCAGGCCCAGGACCTTGAGGCCCATAGGGCGGTGCCTGGCCGGCTCTGAGCCCAGTGACCCTGTGAGCTACTTCCTATGTGACACCAGCCTGCAGGGAGTTGGGGATTAAGGGCCTCCAGGCCCCTGAGGAGACTGTACTGTTTGTGAGTACTGGCCTTTGTCCCATCAGGATTGAGAGAGGAAGGAAAGCCTTCCCACTTCCTGTCTTCCTCTTTTGTCCTCTTTGAACTTGGTTCAGCTTCCTCCATCCTGTTGCTGCTGCCACCTGCAAGGTCTGAGAGATAAATGCAATTTCCAGGTCACTGCACACTGACCTCTGCTGGGCTGGCTGCCTCAGGCCATCCTGCCTCCTAGGCAGCACTAGGTACCCTATGTGAGGGGCATGAGCTGCAGGGGACCCTCGGGGAGAGGGCGGCCTGCTCACCCAGCTTGTCATTAAAGGATAACATACTGTGTGGCGTCTGATGTATGGGCCAACAGCCCTCCCCTAGTCTGTGGGAGGCAGCTGTGCTTGGCGGGCACCTGGGGGAAGCTGACTTTGCATGTGGAGGCATCCGTGCCCCCCCCGAGAAAGGTCCCCAACTGCAGGGCTGGCTGGCTCTCCTTGGCTCCAGGGCATGTCCTGTAGGGGAAAAGCTGGGAAAGAAGTGAGAACTCCATCCAGGACAGGGCTTGGGGAGGCCTGTGACTCGAGGTAGAAGGGTTCACTGTCTCTTCAAGGGGCCTGGCTGTGTGAAATTTGAGTGTTTCACTATCTTCATTCATAGTCCATTTATTTTGAAAGGAGTTGGGGCAGGATGGCACCATGGCAGCCAATTCTAAACAGCATGAATTTTTTCTGTGGCCCTATTTCTGGACCCTTGGTTTTACAACTTTCTTCCAAGTCAAGACATCTTAGGGCAAGGGTTCAACCTAACTGCCTGCCTGTAGAAAGGCACCTTGGCTGTGTTTCCCTGTTTGTAGCTGGAGGTGAGTTTTCAGACTTAGTGGGATCTCCCATTGCTGTTGGGTCAGTAAGGGTAGGGGCTGATGCTCTTTCAACTGAGACTACCCTTGGCCCCAGCAGACCAGACCCTTACCAAACAGAGGTGAGATGAGGGCCCTTTAGTCAAGGATCCCTGGAAGGCTCATTCCCGTGGCTTTTTGCTTAGTCCCCATTACCCAGTGACCCCCAGCCCTGCATCCCTTGCCACCATCCAGAAGCCTCAGCCTCTCCTTGGGTTTTTATTGAGTGTTTGAAGAGATGGGCTGATACAGTTTCAGGAGGAGTCCTTTCCTTCCTCTTCTTGGCCACAAAACAATCTGCAAAGTCTTTGTCCCTGAGATAGAAGGAGTCACACATTTGGTGTTGTCCATGTCAGGGGAAGTCACCGCTGCTCTTCTGTGCTGGCTCTCGTGACCCTTCGTTTCTCCCAGATGTGGGGACCACAGTCAGGTGCTGTCATTTGGGAGCATGTGAACTTTAGTTGTTTGAATGAGTGCCCCAGGTAGATCTTTCTTTTTTTGGTACTGAGGATTAAACCCAGGACTTACACGTGCTAGGCAAACACTCCACCATAGAGCTACATCACCAGCCTTTTTTATTTTTTTATTTCGAGACAGGTTTTGAAGGTTGCCCAGACTGGCCTTGAACTTGGAATCCTCCTGTTTGGGCCTCCAGAGTAGCTGGGATTGCAGGCGTGTGCTACCACCCCTGGCCCAGCTAGATTTTTGTAATCTCTCAAAATGGTTTTGAATTTCCTCCTGTGGCTCTGGCAAACTATGGAGTTGACGGTCTCAGGGAGCAGGGCCAATGGGGAATTAGCCTAGGGTGGATTTCAGCAGGTACAGAGGGAGACAGCCTTGGACAACACTATGGTGACTATAGCAGAGCTGGGCTGCTGTGCCAGGCTCCAGATTTGAGTGCTCCCTGGAGAGGAAGGCCCAGTCCTGCATGCCTGGGCCTGTGCACTTGCGAGCGTAAGTGCTGAACATACTCCAAATCACGCACTTTCATCTCTACCCTCACAGAACATTGTGATTAAAGATGTAAAGGAGCTGGGTGTGGTGGCGCATGCCTGTAATCCCAGCTCTTGGGAGTCTGAGGCAGGAGGATCATTGCAAATTGGAGGCCAGCCCGGGCTACATAGTGAGTTCAAGTCCAGCCTGAACTGCATAGCGAGACCATCTCTCCAAAAAACAAAACCCTACCACAGCAAGAAAGAAAACTTAGTTGAGTGGAGATGCCAGTGCTGTTAGGACTTTGTGGTTGCTCACTTTTAGGCCAGAATTTCATTATACAGCATTTGTGATTCAGTTTGACCAGTCTTTCCCTTGTTCTCTACCAAGATTGCAAAGGTGCACGTCTGTTAGCACACAGGGCCATTGTTTCACATCTCCCAGCGCTCCTTGAGGAGTTGATGGAATGACTTGGTTTCTTAAAATAACTTTCACTAATTTAAATATTGGAGTAATTGTCCAAATGGTTAGAAGATTCAGGAGTATTTTTATTAACTTTTTGATGTTGAAAAAAAACATGTGTTGGTCAATATAATAACAACTGAATTTGTGATAATAAATGTTGGAATCATCTTGGAAGGCACTTGGAAGCTTGGGATGGGCTGAAGAACCTTGGATCTTATTGGCCAGTGCCAACAGGTGGCCTCTTTGCCTGTTGTGGGGGCCATAGAGTGGGCCTGGCTGCCCAGGCTTTTCTGTTGGGTACCAATGCATATTGCTGTTTATACTTTGCCTACAGCAGACTCCAGGAGGGTAACACATTGAGGAACAAACACCCTTGCCCCCAGTTGTCTGGGACAGTTGATTGGCAATGATTCATGGATCACTGTTTAAAAGTGTACTAACAGACTAGGCACGGTGGCACATGCCTGTCATCACAGCACTCAGGAAACTGAGGCAGGAGGATCATTTTGAGTTTGAGGCTAGCCTGAACTACATAGTGAGACCCTGTCTCAAACCAAACCAAACCAGTAAAAGTGTCCTACCAAAAGATGATGGTTAATCCAATTCCATGTTTACCAAAAACTGGAGACAAAGATGTTGCCATGATGTTTGAAAGGGAACTTCTTTTTATTTTTAATTTAAAAAAAAACAGAAAAAAGGATAGAAATGATACAAAATTTTAAAAAAATAGGAAAATTAACACTAGTTAATATATTGCATATTGTCATCTTAGAAGTAGTTGTTAAGGTTAAAGATTTAGGCATGAAAAAAATAGTAATAAGATCCAAAATGTACAGTGCATATTGTGATAAAGAAAAAGAAGGTGCTCAAAAGGAAAGAACAACTGGGCTAGGGGAAAAGCGAAAAGGAAGAAGGGGAAAGATGATATGGGTATACATATATGTGTGCATTTGTATGTATATACAAGATAATTACTAATCTCTGTTAGCTCATCAAAAAGGGAACTTCTTTCTTGATTGTAAGGTTGGTGTGTTTGCAAGTGTTTGGATTATCTGGCCGATATGTGCACCGGAAACTGATCTGTGGGCTGTCTATGCCCTGTAAAGAACCTGCATGGTTAGGGAATATTGGGGGCAGATCACTGAGTCCACTGTGGGTGTGCAGAGCTCAGGTAAGTTGGTAGAGGGGATGTGGTTGTGTACTGCGATCTTCTGACCATCATGTGGAATTTATCTTTGGAGCTTGCCTATAATTTCAGCACTCTGGGAGGCTGAGTGAGGAAGCTGGCAAATTTGAACGCATCCCAGGCAATTTGGTGGCTTAGTGAGACCAAGTCTCAAACTTTAAAATAAAAAAAGGGCTGGGGATGTTGTTCAGTGTGAAGGCCCTGGGTTTAATCCCTAGTGCCACACACACAAGCTATGGAAGTACCTGTGTCTGGAACTCTTTAGAAAATCACCACAGGATGCTGTAGTCCTCTGTCTGGGCTCTAACGTGAATCCTGGTCATTGAGTGGGCTACATGGAAAGACAATTGAGACAGCACTGAGTGGCCAATCAGGGAAGCAAACCGTTCTAGGTGTCCTAACGAAGGGAGGGAACTTCAGAGACTGATTACACAGGTGTCAGAAGGGCAGAAAGTAAGGTTACCTAGAGGACTAGCCGCTCCAGGAGACTGACAGCTCTAGAACTGGCAAGGAGGGCACCAGTGTCACCCCAGTCCCTGCTGCTCTGTGGCCAGTGCCTTGGGGAAGCCAGGGGCTGAGTATGTGGCACTGTGTAGGTGTCTGGGGACTGACACCCTGGTCCACTCCCCAGGCACATGCATGGAGGATCAGTGTCACCGGACCTTCTGTTGCCACCATGAATGTGTGTTGTCAGGAAGAGGATTGAATTCTGTTTTAGGATCTCCCCACCCCAGACCTGACTTTTTCCCTAGATGTCAGGCCCCAGGACCAGGGAGGGGAGTGATGGGAGCCCTGCTATGGGAGACAGGAAACTCGGGTTCTATTTTTCTCCTCCCTTGCCTGGTTGGGTCTCTGGGGAGAAGAGCAGAGCATTCTGGCATGTAGCAAGAGCCACCCTATGTCCCTGGCATGTATCCCAAGCTAGTGCCTGGTAGGATTTAATGAAATATTTAAGTGCTAGATCTGTCCAACTCCTGGCAAGAAGCTGACAACATGTACCAGAAATGATGTAGTTGGAAGAGAATCCAGCTACTTACAGAGCTGGGGGTGAGTACAGCCTTTACCTGCTCCGCACATGAAGGGGTGAAGGGGCAGCCAAGGAGGGCTCGTAGCTGGAGAAGGGCTGCCCCCAGGGACTACAGCCTTCAGAAGAGGAAGGCAGCTGCTGCTAGTGTGCAGCAGGATGCTAAGACGATAACCCAGTTTCCTGCTCCTCCCAGTGCCTGGCCTCAATGTCAGCTTATCTAGGTGGTTAAGGTCCCAAAACCAGAGGATGGGATGTCAGCTTCCGGAGTGTAGAGGGTGGAAATCTGCAGAAAGAGTAGACAGCATGGCTAACCTGAACACCTTGGGAGGGCCCTGGTAGGCACTTTGTCTTGTAAGGCCACGGTTCCTGCCACAGGAGGGCTTGGTTCCCATCTCCCAGCTCACAATGACCCCATGTGCCATGGGAAGGGCTGCACAGACTCCTGAAAGACCTTTGAGGGGGGTGGCTTCTGTGCCTTCTCTAGGCTGGTGGGATGCTAGGTGTGCAGTAGGCACCCAAGGAAGACACCAGGCTGCAAGCTATGGAAGACAAGTTGTCTACATTCTTAGGGCAGAAGAATTTGCCCAGGGCAAGGCACAGGCCAGCACAGAGATGCAGGGAGCAGAGCACCTGTATTCTCCACACCGCTGCGGTGTATGCAGGTGTTCTCCACCCCGTGCAAAACACCTAGCTCACCTGTGCCCAGCCTAGGCCGCTCACTGTACTTTGTGCGTGCGTGCGTGCGTGCGTGCGTGCGTGCGTGCGTGTGTGTGTGTGGCATTTGAAAGAAAGGAGCCCTGAAGGAAAGCCCTGGGTTTACAGCTGGAGAACCCTGCTTTGGCCTGGCCCTGATCACTTTGAGACAATTGACTCTTCTGAGCCTCACATCCCTCTTTGGTAAGATGTGGTCCTTAACCACTATTCCAGAGGAGGCCTTCCAGGAAAGCTGTCACAGGAGAGAAAGGGCCTTGGTGATGGCATCTAGAGCCTGGATGCAAGAGCTGATCATTCACTGGTGAAGGGTGAACTGGGAGATCCCTCAGGCTTTGTTGAAAGAGGAAAGGGAGGAGAGGCTGCAGTACCTGTGTACAGCTTCAAGAGGCCTCTGTCAAAGGGCCTCTTCAACTGAAGAGTTTGTGAATTGGAAGCCAAGCGTGAAGGCCAGATCTCTGTTTCCCTTAGCATGTCCAACTCCACAATTAGTTTTACCCGATCTTTTTCTTCCACCATCAGGTAAAGTATGTTTCCTTTCATTACCTTGAGTTTGGTGATCTGCAGCACCTGCATGGCAAGCGTGAGGTTGTGAGTTCGATCCCCGGTACAAAAAAAACAGCCTGAAGAGATGATGGTCTTTGAAAATTAATAACTTTTTCTTGAGATTCGCAGAACTGAAAAACATCTTGTGATTAGGTAATTAAGATCAGATGTGTATCCTCTGGACATAAGCCTTCACCTTCGAGAAAGTACCACCCATCTGTGATCATCTTTCATGTAAACTGCCCCTAAACCAGCTTCCCAATCAGCTAGCTGGTCCTTTTGTCTACCATCTTGGTATCTGCTGATAAATTATCACTTAAAGTTATTCCTCTACCACTCCCTACCTTCTCAATTGGCTTTGGTGGCACAGTGAGCAGACTGAGCCTTTGTAACAGATACTTTCCAGGGCACAGCAGTTGCTGGACCCAGAGATACTGGGTTCTTTCCTGCTGTTTCATCTGCCATCGTTAGAGGTTTCTTGCCTCTTCTTCCCATGCCTAGGATCGCTCCCTGGCTTTGCCCAGCTGCAGAGTGAGATCCAGGCTCCAAGTGACACAGGAAGGCCCTGCGTCTGGTCCCATCTGGCTAGTGCCCAAAATGTGTGAAATGCCATGCTGCTCTGACATCTAGGCCAGGGGAAGATACCGCTTTCTAGATGCCCAGGGAGAGGGTGTGGCTTGCCCAGGAACACAGCAGAACTCAGGTCTCTGGACTTCCAAATGAAACCCAGGCTCTTCCTGCTTCGTGCTGCCCAGGTCCAACCTCCCCCGGAGGGTACAGGCTGGACCTCAGGCCACCTCCAGGACGTCTGTATCTGCAGCTCCATATTGGACCAGATCCCAGAGCTCTGTGGTGGCCCAGCTAAACCCTGGTCTTTTCTTGCTCCCTTCCCAGTTTCCTTGAAGTTTTCAGCTTCTCACATGCTCCCTGCCTCCTGGCTTTGTCTTTTTCCTTTTAATCTTGACAGCATTTGATTTGTTTTTAAGCATTTGGTTCTTGATGTGAGACTAGTCTATGCAAATATTTAGGAATTTTATTTATTTATTTTTGAGGCAGGGCCTCACTGTGTTGTTCAGGCTGGCCTTGAACTTGCTTATGTAGCCCAAACTGGCCTTGAACTCAGTGATCCTCCTATCTCAGCCTCCTGAATGCTGTGATTGCAGGTGTGTGCCACCATGCCTGGCTTATTTAGGAATTTTGTATCTTCATATTTTTATCCTTTTATCATTATGAAAAATTTTCTTTTTCTGCTAATACTTCTTGCCTTAAAGTTTACATCTCCATGCTGGATGTGGTGGTGCATGGCTGTAATTTCAGCACTCAGAAGGCTGAGGCAGGAGAACTGCTGGAAGTTTGAGGCCAGACTAGGCTACAAGAGTTCAAGGCCAGCCTGGAATCACAAGATTCTGTCTCAAAGAAAAAAAAATTATAATGAAGTCTATATTTCTTATTTGCTCTTTAATACCCAGTGTGTGATTAAAAATATTACTTATTATTAAACCACAATTCTGATGTCTTTATTTTTTGTTCTTTCATGAAGGTCCAATTCCTCCTGACTATTTTTTTTTAATCTTTTTTTTGAGACAGGGTTTCACTGTGCAGTTCAGGTTGGCCTTAAACTCACTTTGTAGCTCAGGCTGGCCTTGAACTTGCAGAGATTCTCCTGCCTCAGCCCCCTGAAAGGTGGGATTATAGGTGTGTGCCACCATGCCCAGCTCTGACTGCGTATCTCTTCCCGCCCCTCCCCTCCCCTCCCCTCCTCTCCCCTCCTCTCCTCTCCTCTCCTCTCCTTGCCTTTCTCTAACAGGCTCTCACTATGTAGTGCAGGCTGGCCTTGAACTTACAGCAGTCCTCTTGCCTCATTCTCCTGAGTGCTGGGATTACAGGCATATGCCACCATACCCAGATGCATGTTAATTTCTGTCTGATTTAGCTGTCTATAATATTCCCCCTTCTGAAGAGATACCCCTGACTGCTATTAGGGGAGAATGGGTAATGTTTCAATCTAGTTGCTTCAAGCTGGTGTAGGGAAGATGAAATTCATGGATTTTCTCCAGAGGTCTAATCGAAGGGCCCTTAGAAGTCATGTTGAGGTCTAGCAATTATGGACTCAATTCAGAAAGTTGAGCTAGTGGATCCCAGTGAAGGAGTCCATCAGATTTATTGTTCGTTCCATCTGCATGATCATTTAGAATTTGACAGCCTCTAGGTGAGAATAAATAAATTTTACCAAGATATTAAGCATGTATGGCCAAAATGTAAGTAAGTACCGTTATTGAAATACAGATTGGGGGACGCTGCCCAGTCCAGACACTGTTCTTAAAGGATTGGAATAGGGATTGTAACCAGCTGGGTCCTAGACCTGCCTGCTCATGAAGGTTATTTATAAATTTGATATTTTGTAAAAGATCTTTTCCCACCAGATGTGCATTATTATGTAAAGACAATGTTTCTTTTATTAGTGCATAAGTCCCTCCACTTTCAGCTGTAAGAAGATCAGGAACTCTTTTCGAAGGACAATTTTATTTATTTTTATTTATTTATTTTTGAGACAGGGTCTCACTATGCAGTTGAGGATGACCTTGAACTCACTATGTAGCCCAGGCTATCTTTGAACACTTGATCTTCCTGCCTCAGCCTCTCAAGTACTGAAATTACAGGCATGCACTACCATGCTTGGATTAAAGGACAATTTTAGCTAAGGAATTAAGACTTGCTGAGTTTCTATAGTTGCTGCCATTGTAGCTCTCTAGCCTCATTGAACCATAATAGTGGTCGATAGCAGGTATAGCTGGAGACTGTTAGCAGGGGCTACTGTAGTAATTGGAGCCTTCTTTCTTTGTTTCTTTTTAAAAGAGAATAAAACAACACAGAACATAACAGAACAAAGCATATCAGAAAAGAACAATGCAAGTAACACACGACCTCACAACAAGACAACAGGAAATCAATGTGGAGCCCACTTTCTGTATCTAGCCTATAGTAATGTGTATATATATATACAGTTTAAAGAGGATACAACAAAGGAAAATAAAACACAATAAAACCAATCAAAACAAGCCGGAAGTGGTGGCTCATGCCTGTAATCCCAGCACTCGGGAGGCTGAGACAGGAGGATCTTTGTGAGTTTGAGACCAGTCTGGGCTACAAAGAGAGCTCAAGGCCAGCCTTGATGGCATAGTGAGACCCTGTCTCAAAAAGACCAGGGCTGGGGATCTAGCTTAGTGGCCTAAGTGCCTGCCTGGCAAGTGCAAGGTCATGAGTTCAATCCCCGGTGCTGAAAAAAACAAAACAAAAACCAATCAGAACAAACCAGAGTAAGTGATACAGGACTTCACAATGTTACAAAATCAACAATAGCATAATGCCTTTTGTTGTCTTCCAAATATCTGCAGATACTTTTGACATAGTAAAAATCAAACACAACAGAATAGAATACAAACAGTAAAAACAAAACAATGGATACAATAAGACTACAAGACAAGACAATAGTAAATTCAAAATGGCTACCATATAAATCTTACTATTATCAAAATAGCTGCTCATGCCACCAGGTATAGCATAATCAAAGCCAAAGAGAATAAAACCCAACCCAACAAAACAATAATGTAGGACTTCAGAGTGAGACTATAGGGAATCAACAATGGCTACCACTCTCAGAGGGAGACCCCTCTAGATGCCATGCTGCGTTCCACTATCTTCTGAACAGATGATCAGACCACTGGCCCTAGGCCTGCAAGGTCAGTGAAACACCAGAGCACCACAGGCTTTCAGTTGTGTTTCAATAACTATCACTAGAGCCTGTGTTTCTCTGGATCCACCAGTTGCTTAAGGGAGGGTGTTGACACTTGTTTGCCAGCCCACGAGCCTGAAGGAGCTGGGACCTAACTGTCCCCCCTGCCAGTGGGGGCTCACAGTGAGAGGCTTGGCTCTGGATGTCCCGGTCCAGGTAATGGCCTGTGCATGGCCGATAGTACTATGTTTTAAAATATCTTCTGGTTATACTTTTCTGCTGGGTATTTAAGACCAAGTTAAAGTGAGACCTGTGTTTATCCAAATTAACCTCCTGTTATCTATCTACCATCTATCTATCATCTATCTATTGAAGGTCTGTTAAAGCTCCTTGGGGGTTACTTTTGGGACCATGTAGAGAGGGTCTTAGCTCCTCTCTCAGGGTCACCTGCCAGGATGAGTCACAGTCTTGCTTGATTATGTGGCTTTCTGTGGAAGCATGAGAGAAGTTTCCTTGGCAATCCTCCTTTTGAGCACACTGTACATTGGCTGACTCTCATCCTCTTGGGGTCTAACAATCTCCATACTCAGGAGGTTGAGTGACTTACCAGAGTTGTAAGATCCTGTAGAGAAGTCCCCTCATGTCCTGAGTCCTTGTTGACCTTGGGAGAGCCAGGGTCAAAATATTGGCTATCCTCTTAACCTAGTTATCTTTCTTAGCTTTGGTCTCCAAACTGCAGTTGTTGAACACACAGGGATCAGTTACACTAGTATTGCAGTGGGAGCAGTAGGTTCAACTGTCATAACCTTATCTGAATATCAAACACTGACATATAAAGTATGGCCAGAGAACTGTTGTTTCTTTACCAATCATGGTTGTTTTAGAAGTTGAATTCTTGGGGCTGGGAATATAACTCAGTGGCATAAGCACCTGCCTAGCAAATGCAAGGTCCTGAGTTCAATTCCCTGTATAAAAAAAAAGTTGAATTCTTGTAGAATGTTAATAGATAACAATTACAAAGTTTTACAGAGAAAACTTGACAACAAGATCAATATATTTTAGTATGACAGTCATGATGACGCTATTATATTCAAGCCATTAAGTTTTGTTATTATTTTTGAATACATTTACATTTTCATTTAGTATAAAATGACTTTTAATCAGCTATTATCTAATTATAAAGAATTAAATGACAAAGTAACTTTTATTTAAATTTGTTGTCCTTTTTAACTTAATTCTTTTTTATTTTAAAAACAAATGAATAAAAATGATACAGAATTTTAAAACAATAGGAAATTAAAACTAATTAACATATTGAATATCGTTATCCTGAAAGTAGTTGTTTACAAGATTTAGGCATAAAAAATGATCAATCATTGCTGGGCGTGGTGGCTCATGCCTGTAATCCCAGCACTTGGGAGGCTGAGACAGGCGGATCATCGTGAGTTCGAGACCAGCCTGGGCTACAAAGTGAGCTCAAGGCCAGCCTGAATGGCATAGTGAGACCCTGTCTCAAAAACAGGGCTGGGGATCTAGCTCAGTGGTCTGAGCACCTGCCCGGCAAGCGCAAGGTCGTGAGTTCAATCCCCGGTGCCGGAAAAAAAAAACAATCAGACAATGAAAACATAAATTGTTCTTTATGATGAAGAGAGATTAGGGGTATAGTTATCTATTTTGTATATTATTTACATACACACATATAGATGTATACACATATATATAAGTTTTTTTTTTCTTTTTGCAGCACTGGGGATAGAACTCACAACCTCGTGCTTGCCAGGCAGGCACTTATGCCACTGAGCTAAATCCCCAGCCCTTGTCTTTTTGAAACAGTGTCTCACTATGCCATTCAGGCTAGCCTCGGGCTCACTTGGTAGCCCAGGCTGGTCTCGAACTTGCAAAAATCCTCCTGTCTCAGCCTCTCAAGTGCTGGGATTACACACGTGCACCACAAGACCGGGCTTATATATATAATCTTTTCCCTTCTTTCTTTTCTCCTTTCCCATGTCACAGTTGTTTTTTCTTTCAAGCACTTTCTTTCCCTTTCATTTATTTTCATAATATCTGTTATACCTTTTGGATCTTATTTACTCTTTTTTTTTAAACTAGGAAGACATGCATATTTACACATGTGAGTTTGATTTATTTCACTTATGAGTGTGGTCTCTAGTTGCATTCATTTACCTATAAAAGCATCAAGTTTATCCTTCATAGCTGAGTAATACTCCATTGTATAAAAATAACACATCTTTTTTATCCATTCCACAGTTGATGGACATTTGGGTAGTTTCCAATATTTAGCTATTACAAATTGTGCCTCTGTAAACATGGGTGCACATATATTGCTGTGCCATGATGTTTTCAGTTCTTCCAGGAATATACCCAGAAGGGGAATAGCTGACTTGAAGGGCACCTCCAATTGTAGTTTTTTGAGGAATCTCTACACTGATTTCCACAATGGTTGTACCAGTCTACAATCCCACCAACAGTGGGGAAGTGTTTCTTTTTCCCCACAGCCCCATGAACATTTGTTATTGATTGATTTCTTGATGACAGCCATTCTTTCTGTAGTGAAATTGACTCTCAGTGTTGTTTTATTTTGCATTTCTTAAATGACCAGTGATATTGAACATTTCTTCATATATTTATTTGCCATTTGTATTTCATCTGAGAAATATGTGTTCATCTCAGATGCTCATTTTTGGATTGGTCTTTTAATGGGGGGGCTGATGTTTTATATGTTTTGGATGTAAGTCTCTTGTCTGAGGGATAGTTGGCTAAAATTTTTCCCCATTCTGTATGTTTTCTTTTTACTCTGTTGGAGATTTCTATTGATGTGCAAAAACTTTTTAATAAGATGAGATCCCAGTTGTTGATTCTTTGAAATAGTTCCTGTGTGGTTTGCATTCTGTTCATGGACTCTTTGCCTATCTCTGTGTCTTCAAGATTTCTACCTATCTTGTCTTTCAGTAGATTTAGTGTTTCTGTTTTAATATTTAGATCTTTGATCCATTTTGACTTTAGTGCATGGTGACAGACAAGGGTCTAGTTTTAGTCTTCAACATGTGGAAAGCCATTTTATCCAGCACCATTTATTAATGAGGCTATCTTCTGGTGAACGTGTTTGACCCCTTTGTCAAAGATAAGGTGTCTTTGTAGTTGTGTCTGCATCTTGTGATCTGTTCCACTGATCCTCAGGTCTGTTTTTTTTGCCAGTACCATGTTGATTTTATCACAGTAGCTTTATAGTATAATTTCAAGCTGCAGATTGTGATGCCTCCTGTTTTTCCTTTGTTGCCCAGGATTGCCTTTGCTATTCTAGGTCTCTTCCATTTTCAAATGAATTTTGGGAATGTTTCCTCTAGATCTGTGAAGTATGCTAGTGGCAATTTGATCAGAAGTGCATTAAATCTGTACAACAGTTTTGGAAGCATGACCATTTTCACAATGTTCTTTCTACCCAAGAGCAGAGGATATCTTTCCATTTTCTAATATCTTGTTCAATCTCCTTTTTCAGAGTACTATAGGTTTCTTTTTAAATTTTTTTTATTTTAAAGAGAATAAAACAAAATGAAACAAAACAGAAAAAAGCAAATCAGAACAGAACAATGCAAGCAACACAGGACTTCAAGACAACAGGAAATCAACAGTGGCTACCATAATGTCTCTTTTTCTTCTTCAAAATAGTTGTCCATACCTTCACACATAATAAATTCAAACAAAACAAAATTGTATAAAACCAATCAAAAGAATGAAAGCCTTATGGGACTTCAAAACAAGGCAATAGGAAATCAACAATGGTACCATAATGTATCTTGTTTTCTTCAAAATAGCTATCCATACCTTCATCCATATTGAGATCAAACAATAGAAAACAGACCAAAACCTATCAAAACAAAAAGCATTACAGGACTTCAAAACAAGATAACAGGAAATGAACAATGGTTACTATAATGTCTTGTTTTCTTCAAAACAGTCTTCCATGCTATCACACATAATAAAATCAAATAAAGCAGGGGCTGGGGATTTAGCTCAGCAGTGTAAGTGCCTGCCTGGCAAGTGTGAAGTCGTGAGTTCAATCCCTGGTTCAAAAAAAAAAAAAGTCAAAACAACAGAATAAAACCAATCTAACAAAAGAATAAAAGCATTATAGAACTTCAAAACAAGATGATAGGAAATCAACAATGGCTACCACAATGTCTTGTTTTCTTCAAAATAGCTATTCAGACTTCCAAAAAGATGGTGGAACAGTAAGCAGCAGAGCAAACAGTATGTCTGAGAGGAACAGTTCAGATGCTGGAATATAACATCATGGAGAAGACAAGAAAGAAGGAAATGGGTCCCCTGGACCCAGGAAAATCTAAAATGTGAATTGAAGCCCACAGAGAGAAAAAAGAAAAATGAAGAAGAAGGTGGTAGCTGGCAGCGCCTTAGCCTGGAGCTGGACTCATCCTGCAAAAAGAGCCACTGACCTTGGGGATACATGGTTGCAGTCAACCCTAGAGGTCTCTGCAGAGAGGTGTGGCAGTGGGAGAGAGTGTCAGATGCTGACATCTGCACCGGCTGGTGGTGAGTGCAGGGGACTCAATCCTCCCATGGGAGAGAGCTATTGGTTGGAAGCCATTTTGGAGTCAGGCATGATAAGCCCAGGGCCAGAACTGCAGCCTGCTTCTTCCAGCAGCTCCAGGTTGGGGGTGGACTTTTGGAAGTTGCTGGGACTGAGTTTCACTCCTGTGTATGTTCCAGACAACATCGTGTAGGTTCCTAACCAGCTTAGATCCACAGGACCTGGCCAGTTCTGCTCCCATGCAAACTCCAAGGGGCCTTGTGTGCTGGTACCCAGCTCAGTGCAGAAGCACGGGTGCCCACTATCAGATACCTGTAGCCAGCACTGGCTGGAAAAAACCAAACAGTCCAGGGCCAGGACTGCTGCTGAAGACCCAAGGAAGTTGCTTGGACTGAGTCCTGCTCCCACGCACATTCCAGAGAATATCACATAGGTTCCTAACCAGCTTAGTTGCTAACTTTAGGCCCTGCCCAGCTCCACTCCCCTGCAAACTCCAAGGGCCATTGTAGGCTGGTACCCACCTCAGTGTAGAAACACGGGCACCCACTGTCAGATACCCATAGCCAGCAATGGCCAGAAAAACCAAACAGTCTCACTTCAGAGAAATTGTAGCTAATGCCAGAAGTGCCTGGGACCACACTACCCAC
>RJWT010008391.1:0-26349 GCA_004365215.1 Cuniculus paca | reverse complement strand
ACCTTCACACATAACAAAATCAAACAAAGCAAAATAGAATAAAATCAATCAATAGAAAACAAGTAAAGCAATAAAGGCTTTGGAACAAGATAATAGGAAAACAATAATGACTGCTATAATCCATTTTGTTATTTTTGCAATGGCTGTCCATGCCATCAAATATAATAAAATCAAACATAACTAAACAATAAAACCTGGCTCAACAGAACCATGAGAACAATACAGGGCTTCAAAACAATAATAGATTAACAATGGGCATTGCCTTCCCCCTGGAGACATCTCCTCCCCTTTCACCTTCACAACTTCTATTTTGTATTTTGGATCCCACTAATTTCCCCACTTTCAGACAATACAATGTTCACCCATGTGACTCTGAACCTTTTCACCCATAAGCATGCTCTCAAGTTGTATCCATTTACCTACAAGAGTCTCAAGGTCATCTTTCTTTATAGCTGAGTAGCTTTCCATTGTATAGAAATGCCATATCTTTCCTTTCCATTCTGCAGTGGATGGGCAAGCTAACCCTACTATTTTTTTCTGGTTCCCTGACAAAGGAAAAATTCTTAGGATAGAAAGTATCAACGATAAAGTTTCTGTATTCAGAAATGACTTTGGATATGCTTTTTATGCAATGAAAGTTTAGTCACTACTGAGACTGGGTCTGGAACTTAGACAAACAACACAAAAGTCTACAGTAAAACTTAAAAGAAGACCGGGTTTGTAATTGAAATTATGTAAAAATAGGTCTTTTATAATTCTGAACTATGAGTGGGATGATCTGCTTGCATATATTATTAATATGAGCTTTTTAAAATATTGTAATATGTCTCTACTTCTTTCTGACAGCTTTGGAGATATTCTTACACAGCAACATATCACATCTATGATCTCAGGAATGGGTAAAATATCACCACTATTTATTGACACTATGTATCAAATACTTAGACTTTTCCATTCTATTATTGAGTTGAAATTAAGACTACAGTTTCTTCTTACAGATTTTAATTTCTTACTGTTTTATTATACATGTGAATCCATAAAACTTAAGAATCTAAAGGAAATATCTCTATGGCGTATTCACCTCTCCTTATTTGACTAATACTAGTTTGCGTTTTATACACCATATAGTTTGGCTTTCCTACTTTCAAAAAGGAAATTATAGCTGTGCTATTTATGGAAATAAACATATGTAGTAAAAGGATAAAAACATGCATGGGGATGAGATACTATTTTCAGGAGAGTGGCTACTTCATTGGAAAGAGGCAGAAGGAAAGAAGATACATACAACATTAGCTGTGTCTGAACACATACTTCATTAACTGGTTTTACATTGATTATTTAAACTAGCCAAATGTTAAAGTTAATTATTTCAAAAATGACAAAATGTTTAATTTAACATTTAAAATGTTAAATATACTCCTAAATTTACATAATATAAATTCATCAATTATTATTTTATTTTTCTGTAGGTTTTTAACTATTTAAAACTGTTATCACTTACAAGAAATAATTTAAATGAGTGTACATGTAGGTCAGGACCAAGGGACAGAATCCCAGACATGAGGAAGAGTATAAAAGGCCCAAAGAGGAGAGAGGATATGGGGTTTTCAGGAAACCCTAAGTATGTCAATGTAGCTGCAACTGGAGGAGGGGCCTACTTACCAGAGGGTAGTTGTGTAAGGTTGGGGAAAGAGTTGAGGCTGGGAAGCATGGGTCAGAAAATAATAAGGAAACCGTTAAAAAGAGTTTGAATTTCTTTCTGATGACAATAGGAAATCACTGAAGGGTTTTAAATGGGAAATGACATGATCAGATTTGCACTTCAGAAAAATTACCCTGGCTAAGTGTGGACAATGAATTGGTTTAATTACTCATCTTAATATGATACCCTCTTTGCTGTTACATAAAAGGTAAAAATATATGGTTTGAAAAGATCTTCTGGTCTATTTCCCCTTTTGTCTAGCAAGGACATAAATTTTTTTAAAAAAATTATCTACTTCTTTCAAATATTCAGACAAGAATAACTGATCTCTTCAAACTGTTAAATTAAGAAATAGGAGCTAGTACTTAATGTAGAATCTAAATCTACCTAATAGATTCTAAATCTTTCTCTTTTCTGTAGTATCATCATCATCAAATCCAAGAGGTACTTACTGAGCAGCTATTATTCGAAAAGCACATATAAGAGTTCCAAATGAATTTAAGGTGCCAACTGTACTCTCAGAAAAATATTAGATAAGTGAGGAGGAAATATTTCAATATAATTTCCCCAAACTTTAATTATATTTTTGTTTTTCTTTTAAGCATTTTGAAATTCTCTATATCGAGCTTCACCATACTGAAAAGCACTCTACGATAAAATGACAACATTAATATTTAATTATGGTTTGCATAAACTTTGGAACCTAAGCCATATTAGATATTTAGCTCCTCTGCAGTAAATTTAACTAAAATACTGCTTTATTTTCCTGATTTTCACATAGCTATCTAATTTTCCTGAGTTTTTATGAAAATTGTTTTTTTTTGGAATAAAGTATTGAAGTCATGACAAAATTTGTTGAGATTCAAGGCATGACTGAATACTACTAATTTTATTTTATTTTATTTTATTTATTTTTTTGCAGCACAGGGGGACTGAACTCAGGACCTTGTGCTTGCCAGGCAGGTGCTTAGGCCACTGAGCTAGATCCCCGGCCCTTGTCTTTTTGAGAGAGGGTCTCACTATGCTGTTCAGACTGGCCTTGAGCTCACTTTGTAGCCCAGGCTGGTCTTGAACTCACAATGATTCTCCTGTCTCAGCCTCGTGAGTGCTGGGATTAGGGATTGAACTCATGACCTTGAGCTTGCCAGACAGGCACTTAGGCTGCTGAGCTAGATTCCCGGCCCTTAATGCTACTAATTTTAAACCTTTTTTATGCCCTGAAGACTATAACAACCTGACCAGGTGTGGTGGTGCACTCCTGTAATCCCAGCACTCAGGAGGCTGAGGCAGGTTTGAGACCAGTCTGGGCTACAAAGCGAGTCCAAGGCCAACCTGAACTGCAGAGCAAGATCTTGTCTCAAAAAAAGACAAAAAAAAATAGACTATAACAATCTAACAGGTAGAAAATGGAGATTGTTCTGGTTTCAAGCTAGGTAAAGAACACTTAGAAGATAACTGGCTTTGTAAAATATTCTCCTTTTCTGTATCTTCTGGCATTGATGACAGAGAAAAAGAGACAAACAGAAAATGGCAGATATGTTGGCTTGCCAGGCATAAGAGATGTTCACTGAGATTTTCAGATTGGCACGTCTACAAAATTGCACACCTTTATTCACCTCATATAGAAAACTAAGACTGCTTTAAAACGTGAAAGGTAACATGAACACTGGCTTAAGACAGAATTGCAAACCTACTGAAGAATGGAAGAATATCTTCCTCTGAATCATTATCTTGACTCTATCTTCAGATCTCTTCATTCTGTTCTGACCTCCAGGGGCGTGGTG
This sequence comes from Cuniculus paca, assembly GCA_004365215.1. NCBI lineage: Eukaryota > Metazoa > Chordata > Mammalia > Rodentia > Cuniculidae > Cuniculus > Cuniculus paca. The sequence goes on along the minus strand of RJWT010008391.1, from coordinate 22,863 downwards.
TTCGTGTGCTGCCCTCTGGTTGTCAGAGTTTCCAATGCAACAACCACGGTCACTTTTCTCCAAGGACATCCCTCTCTCTTCCCCCATTGATTGCTAGGTATCATGTTGTGTGACCTAATAAGTTAAATCAAAGTAATATGTGTTATAAGTCTTCTTCAATATCTAAAAGTTCAGAGAAAAAGAAAGGCGTAAATGTCAGGCACATGTTAGGTCCAGTTTGGAGAGCTTGGTATAGGAGTGCAGTGCCTTTCTGGAGACTTCTTAAATTAGACTTTGGAGGTAGACCTTGCTTTGTTGTCCCACAGAAACAGTCTTGAGGAAACTATTAATACAAACTTCAAGCGGGCAAGGCAAAACATGCGCATGGCATCCTATGATTTTTAACACATAAAAATCCGAGTGTATTTTTGCTAAAGAACTACAGAGGCTCCACAATGCAAGTCCCTTATTTTGAGTATTTGCAGAGCTGCACAGTGATTCTAAACATCAGAGTGAAATTCTTGGCCACTAGAATATTTGAAATTTGCCCATGGGTGGAGAACTTTGCAAGCTTGAGGCATACTGCCCAGTATAAGATCTGTTTTTCAGTTTAGCTTGAGATCAGATGTTCCTTTCCTTTTCTGATTTCAAGTCAGATCCCTGGGGAGATTGTCAAATGGCATCGTATTTTCAAAAATTCGAAATACATATGCATTCACAGAGATGGGGGTTGTGAATGAGAATGTGGAAGAGCACACATTAAACTTCAGCACAATTATAGAATTTCAGAGCTGGAAGACAATTCAGCAAGCATCTTAAGCTGGTGTGTACAAATTTTATATTCTCAGGGGTTAAAACTTGAGTATAATTGGGGGTCTGCCAAAAACTAGCAATGTAATCTTAAAAAGTTATGTCATCACTGTAAAATCGCAATTTTTATTTTCCATAAAATGCAAGGATTCTATTAGCCTCCAAAGACGTTTCCACAGTATATATTCATTTGCCTCACTAAAAAAGGGCCAAAAATAGACTCAAAAAAGTTAAATGACTCTTAGGCAAGAAATGGAAAAATGACAAACAACCATTACTCATGTTTCCAGTTCCATCTTGCAGTTTATCTAATAGCTTTCTATTAGGTGCCTAGAAACAAAGATATTTCTTGTAATTGTCATTAACTTTTATAGTTATTTTTCTGTTGATACAATTTCTGTTTGCACTGAATGGAATGGTTTGTTTTCTTTCTTTCTCTCCTTTTTATTCTTTTTCCTTTTCCTTCTAGAGAATTTCTAAAAGGATATGAGCTTCCTCGTCCAATTCAGTATTTATCCTGGTCGCCTGTTGGGAGTAAACTAGTAAGTGTTTAATTTATAGAAGTGTTTAATCATTTAAATAAAAAAGGAGCCATTTGATTTTGGCCTTTGTTAAATTTCCCTGCCTGAAAGAAAAAAAAAGAAAAAAAGATACATTCATGACTATTTTCGTGGTTAAAAACGGGAAGAGTTTGGATAAATTGAAACCCATCTGAGAATTCCGCAAAATTTCAAGCTCATGGATAGACTTCTTTAAATATCGCAGTCAAAAACTTTATCCTTATACTCAGCCAGAATGTGTTGTGCCAGAAAACTCAGGAAAAATATGGTTTTCACAAGTTTCCCAGACTAGCTTCAGACAACATGAAATTTTGTCCAAGCTCTTATTTAAGGGCTTTAAATAAAGTTTAGATCTGGCTAGCTATTAATATTCAGAGACTTATCTGACATTCTGTCAATATGCAAAGTTATTTATTTGGGTAATAAAACTAGAACGATTGTAGACTTTATCCTTTTTATATAGAATTTTAAATTATAATTGATGTCAATATGGTTTTTTAATCTATTAAAATATTTTAGTTGTGGATCTTCTTTGGAACTAATTTACCACTATTTAAAGCTCTTAAGTGAATAATTAAAACAAATACACAGCTTTCATTGTATTTGATAAGTACTTTCCTCTTATTAACTAACTTCTACCACTTCTAGGCATATGTCTATCAAAACAACATCCATTTGAAACAAAGACCAGAAGAGCCACCTTTTCAAGTAACATACAATGGAAAAGAAAATAAAATATTTAATGGTATCCCAGACTGGGTTTATGAAGGTGAATTGTATTGTTTTTCAATTGCTCCTGTTTTAGGTTTTTAATTGAAAATAATTTTATAAATTCAGTAAGACTTAGATGAGTGGTATCTTATTTTGATAAGTGGTTGCATTTCTAAAAGCTGCTATTAGGTAATAAGCAGGATGTGTGTATTCTAAAAAATCTTGTTATCAGAAGATTAATAGAATTTATTTTCATAAATATTACTATAAAATGGTAGTAATGACTTATATTCCAATAAGTATTTGGTCCTTTGGTGCTACATCAATTTTTCTTTTAGAAAGAAATCTTTTTCTCTAAAAACTTATGTAAGTATTTATGCTATTTTGAGGGAAAATGTTCTTAGTTTTTGATACTGTCTTGAATTTTGTCCTCATTCTAAGTCATGTAGGATCTAGAATTTCATTGCACTTTAAAAGATCTTCTAATCTGTAATCCGTCTTCACAAAGACATATGTGTACATAAAAATATATCTCAATCAACTAGATAGATAGAGACATAGATAGATAGATAGATAGATAGATAGATAGATAGATAGATATTCCCAGGAAAGAAACTCAACTTTCAATGGCTATCTTGCCTTTTAGTAAGCTACAGTTCTTCCTGTTTTAGCTACTTTAGTTTACTACAAAAACCAAAAGCTTCCCTGAGGGAAGAATTAATTATTGTTGATGTGTTTATTATTTATTTTTAAAACTACATTTTTGATTAATGTCAATTGCTAACAAGACTATTTGATATTTGATTGAGATGTAAGGTTAAACTGTTCTCTTAATTCAAACTACTTATTTTTTTAATTATCAAAGTATGACATATGTTACATCTATGTTAAATACATTAGTTCACTCAATAAATAGCTATGTAGAAGTACTTTCAATGATTTTTGAGTAACATGTAATTAATACATAAGTATCTGTTTTTCAGAGGAAATGCTTGCTACAAAATATGCTCTCTGGTGGTCTCCTAATGGAAAATTTTTGGCATATGCAGAATTTAATGATACGGATATACCAGTTATTGCCTATTCTTATTATGGTGATGAACAGTATCCTAGAACGATAAATATTCCATACCCAAAGGTACGCAGAATACTCTTAGCAGATGCCTTCATTTCTTTGGTGTCAAAGTGAGCAGTCATCACCATGAATAGAGGTGGGATCAACAAGCTTGGAGAGCTACTTGTCCTTGTACATTGTAAGCCAAACAGTGTACTGTGCTCTATTGTTGATATGGACATCTGTTGCTTTGGGCATCTGGTTGTGCTGGATGAAGAAGTCTTTGCAGAATCTTTGAAAAACATATGGTCTAAATCATGGAAGAAAAACAAGCTTATTTTTAATTTTTTTTTATATTTCGTGTTCCAAATTCAGGGTAAAATTCTTTTTTTGCAGTTCCATGAATTCTCATGTAAATGAAAACGAGAATGGGAAATTAAAATGTTGACTTTAATGTTCTGTCAGGTAGAAACAGTCATGAGTTATAGTCTTTTGTGGGTACAAAAATTAAGTTTGTGAACATGGGTTACTTCCTTCAGGTAATTAAAGAAAGTAAGCTGGTGTGAGCTTAGAGTTCTTGCTGATTGATCATTCGGGAGTTATTCTGTATTCTTTTCATTCAGTCTGTGTCTCTAGAGAAGAGAGTTGAGTGTGTAGTAGAATAACCAAGTCAAAGTGAAGAAGTATAGCCTAATTTTAATTTAAATCACAAACCAAAAGAAGGAAATTGAAGCAGAAGTTAATTCATCTCTTACACAAGGAATTGGATGTGATTTTCGAACATGGCTTTTGGTCTTTTGCCCCCTATTTTTACTTGTCAACCAGAACACCATTACAGATGGATCCAGGAGGTCCATATATATCACAACATGGCTAGATGTGGCATTTGCACAAGGAAATTCTGAAGCAAGCCAAATAGACCACCAGGATAAAACTATGATTGCACAGCTTAATGTTTATGTTAAAAATCATGTTTTAACCTGGGATGGTGGTGTATGCCTAAAATCTGAACACTAAGTGACAGAGACAAAAGAATCACGAGTTTAAGCCAAGACTGGCAATTCAGAGACTTAGTGAGAACTTAACTAAAAAGCAAGGTAGGGAGGACCTCAGGATATAGCTCATTGCAAAGCCTTAGGTTTAATCCCAAGTACCACAATAAATAAATTAATACATTAATTTATGAATGACATACATAAGGGATGAATGTTTAGAGAGGAGCTCTCTTCAGGCACTATGTAGAAAGTCTGAAAACTAAAGATATCTGGTACTGATAGGACTGATTATTGAGATCAAAGAAATAATATGTAAAAGGAACTTGAATCTTTGAGAAAGTGTATCGGAGCAAGAAGAGATGAGAAAACTCAGAATCAAAGAGTATCTGTACTGACTGGAAAGTTGGACCCAAATTTGCATGCTTGCTTCAAAGACTAGAGTTTCTGAAACATCTGGTGCTGGAAAGGAAATGGGAAAACTCCAAAGAAGCAAGAATTTCCCAGCTAAACCAACAAAGTTGAGAAGAGTCTGAACATTTCTTCAGATGAATTCAAACAGCATTGACTCATTGAACATTCTGTATCGAAACTTTGTGGGTTTCAATTTTATTATAACTGTAAGACTGTCTTTCTGTATTAAAATAACAGGAGCCCTAAGAAGTTGTCTAGGCATGAATGATACTGTCATGTAAATCTTAGGCATACAGTAGCACAGAAAGCACAAAACAAGAAAAGTGTAAATCCTACGGACACTTTATTTGGAAGTGAAATCTTCCTCATCTTTTGGGATGGTAACAGAAGTGATGCAGCAGCTTACTGAGCATTTGGTAATTGTCCTAATCCAAATTATATGGCAATAGCAAAAAAGTATGTTTCATTTATTTCTTTTTTTCACTCTCTTCTCAGACCAATCTTCTTCCCTCTCTACACTTCTCAGCACACAACGGGATTATTATTAGTCTAATGATGAGAGAACTGTCTTGAAAATCAGAAAATAATATCCATTATAGAATTGAAGTTTTATATCCTAAATATTTTCCCTTATAAAGCAAAACTCTCTCATCAAGTACTTAAAAATATCTATTTTTCTCTGACCGATACAACACTTATAATTGTCCTGCAAGTAAAAATAAAATTAAGTTCCTGCTAACATATGAAGTATTAAAGGTAACATGCTTAACCTTCTGTGGTTAAAAAAAAATGCTTAAATTCCTAAAGTGTCTATGAGATGGTAATAAGTGGAATATATGAGCTTATATATCTCCATTTCTTGGCAGGCAGGGGCTAAGAATCCTACTGTTCGGATATTTATTATTGATACCACCTACCCTCAGTATGCCGGGCCTAGAGAAGTGCCAGCTCCAGCAATGATAGCCTCGAGGTAATCTCATATTCCTTCATCTTTTTAACCGAATTTTAGCACTTTAGAGTTCATTAATCAAAGTTTACACTCACAAATTGGTTTTTTAAAAGGAGCCCTTTAACAGAAATAAAAGTGACCATAGGGAAGAATCTAAGTGAAAATTTTCTCACCAGAGAGATAATACAATTCATATATGATATATGCCCTCAGCATGACTCCTTTCAAGCCTGGTGTACTTTCTTTCAACCAAGGCTTATAGATCTATGTGTGTCTATGTGTTGATGGTAAACAAGAAAGGAAAGACCAACACTCTCCAAATACTAGCTAATTTTAGCAGAAAGTTGTCTCTTTTCAATTACCTGGTAGAATTATACTTAGAGAATATGTATAGGCAAACAGGGAGATATATTCTCACCTCACCAGCATGATAGTTTATGTAGCTCTTATCTGATTAACTACAACTTTCCAACCCCCATTCAGTTCTCTGTGGTTTTTCTGGTTGAAACAGATGGGGGAAAGGAGTCTTTACCACCTTTGAGCCTCCTTTTCACTTCCAACTTCCCAGATCAAAGTTTGGTCTTCTGCCCCATGGAGAAAAATCAGCCAGTTCTGAAAGGTTGATCTAATCTCATAGGGAAAAGAACCCTATTAGAGGCTTATTCTGAGTTCTTTTGAGTAATTAAAAATGTGTACTTTTTCAAATTATCTTCTATCTCCCAATCAAATCTTATTGATGGAAACATGATTGACTATATCATTAAAAACATCATGATTCTCCTTGGGTGGGAAAGGGACTGATAGAAAGAGCACCATACAAGGAGTCAACAGATTGGTTTTAACATGGAAAACACTAACCATATATGAACAATAAGTCATGGGTTTTTTTGTTGTTTTTTTGGGGGGGGGTTTGGGTTTTTTTTTTTTTTTTTTTTGGTACCAGGGATTGAACTCATGACCTTGCACTTGCCAGGCAGGCATTTATGTCACTGATCTAAACCCCCGGCCCCTAGGTCATGTATTTTGAACATTTATTATATAGCAATTATTACATAATTCTTAAGCCCTTTCAGCTAGTCTTTACAGATTGAAATTGGTAATATGATTATTTCCATTTTATATAGAAACAAACACAGAATGGTTAAATAATTTGCTTGAGGCTATAGAACTACCAACACAGTGTCAGGGTTTGGACCTGAGACTTTCCAGCAATGCAGAAGACCCCAAAGTTCTGTGGTTCATTTTACATTGATCTTCTCTATCTACATAGCATCAGAGTCAAGTACTCATTACTGCCTTTCATTAAAACTATGTACCAAATACTGTTTGAATTATTTTATATATATCATCTGATGATTATACTAATGCAAATTTCAATACCTGACCATGATCACAGCCAAAAGTCTACTTTACACAAACTTGTATGGAGACAGACTTAGTGTTTTTGTTCTACTTAGCTCTTTCTACAGTAAAAAATTGTCATTCACTGTGAAAAATAGCAAATGTAATATTTTATTCCCTTTTGCATGGCCCGATAGCATTAGCCTCATGCTTTAAATTGTTTTCTAACATATAGGGGCTGGGGACTTAGCTCAGTGGCATAATTGTCTGCCTGGCAAGCATGAGGTCATGAGTTCAATCCCCGGTACCAAAAAAAAAATTTATTTGCTAAGATGTGAATGATTGATTATATCATTTAAAAAGTCACCATTCTCCTTAGGTGGAATGGTGATACAAAGAGCACCAAAACTGGTGAAACAATTCAAATATGAAATATTAGATCAAAGAAGTCTCACATTTTTAAAAGTCAGCAGACATAATTAATATTCAAAAATGTTGTATTCCTTATTTTCTGAGTAAGTGTTCCATAATAATAAAAAACCTTTAGAAAACATATATAATGAAATTATTTAAATGTGGTGTGGGTTCATGGCTGTGACAACATGTTTTGATTTATTTGTAGTGATCATTATTTCAGCTGGCTCACATGGGTTACTGATGACAGAGTATGTTTGCAGTGGCTAAAAAGAGTTCAGAATGTTTCAGTCTTATCTATATGCGATTTTAGGGAAGACTGGAATACATGGGATTGTCCAAAGGTAAGACATATTAATACTGTTCATATGTATTTCTTAAGACTAAAGCACAATACTGCAGACTCATTTATTACTAACATTTTATGTTTTAAAGCTAGAATTACTGCATCCAACTGGTGACTGCTTTTGAAAAATGCATTCTGTATTCAGCATTTCTCTTAAATAAATAGGATACATGCTGTTTTCTTGAATGACTTTAACTTGAAACTAAATAAACAAAAATGAGACAATATGACATTGGAAAAATTAGGTATCTGGTTCTCAGGATGGGCATCCATCTTTTGTGACTGCAAAATAACATTTAAAAAAAGCAAAATAAGACAAAAGTGTAAAATGTGTCTACTAGAGAAAAGATATGTCTTACATAAAATAATCAGAGAAGAATGCAGGGCATGGTGGCACATGCCTGTAATCCTAGCACTCTGGGAGACTGAGACAGGAGAATTTCAAGTCTGAGTTCAACCTGAGCAACTTCACAACTTAGCAAGAGCCAGTCTCAATTAATTAATTAAAAGGGCTGATGATGTAGCTCAGTGCAAGGCCTTGTGTTCAACCCTCATATGGGCAGGGTGAGAGCATCAAAGAAGATTTGTGAATGGGGCATGCTCTATTCAATGTCAAAACTGAAAAATAAAAATTTCAAAGGAAAAGGATATTACCAAAAGACAGCCAAATATTTCCATTTTGAAATCTAAAGTGGATGACTGGGAACATGACATGAAATATTACATTAGATTTTTCTATTACCCAGTTATCTTAGTGCAGTGCCCTTTCATTTGGGGTGGGCAGGGCCCTTAAAAATTAGGGACAGATCTACTACTAAAACAGCAACCAAATAAAAATCTAAATTCAAATTAGTGCATCAAAAATCTAAAAGCTCTGAAATATGCCTGTTCTTAAGTACTTATCTTAAACACTGAGAAATCCAAGATGTTTTCTTAAAATAGAAACTTTGATGGGTACATTTTATGGGACTTCAAATTATGAAGAAATGTTTCATTAAACCAAATGCATAATAACCTATTTGATAAAGTAAGAAGAAAAGCAGAGCGCAATCAAAGTATATCACTAAATTCCATCTTGAAATTAGGACATTGCGTTTCACAAGGAAAAAGTCAAATGACTCTTTTAGGAAATTAAAACTATAATAGCCAACATTACTTAAGATAAAAATAGTTTTTAATTCACTACTGTGAAAGTGCTTTGACTGATTCTGAAGCTGATATTTTAGAAGCTGATATTTAGAAGAATATGTTAGAAGCTGATTTCTATCTTATGCATAGTTTGATATACAAAACAGAAAGATTTGTCTTTAATGCAGTATCATAGCCCCCCAAAAGGAGAGAGAGGACTGAAGACTAGACTGATCTTAATTATATTTAGTTAGAAAATTTTGGTCTAATTAGTCAGCCTTTGCTGAATATATCATTAACACTTTCGCTAAATCTAGTTATCAGAAACTACTGCTTTAATTTTATTCATTTGAAAACTGTAAGACATCATTCAGACACAATTATTAGCTACTAAAATTCAGCATTTAAAAGTTGATTGGTTTGGAATCTGAAGTTCTAGTTATCAAAATTTGAGTTATCTTTAACCTAAACTGACAGAACACTTAAGATGTACATTCAATGTAGCATGAAAGTCTCTGCCATATAAACTTTAGCCAGAAATCTGAGTCAACATAGGATTTTTCTATTTCAAAATAATCTGATAAATACATGGGACCCATTTTCAGATTTGAGAACAGCAATGTTGAATTTTCCACACTGACATGTGTTTCTGTTTTGAAAACCAATCATACTTAAGATTAAATGACATATCAATATTTTATTCATGTTGAGGGTCATTCTCAAAATAAAGAGGTAAAAGGAACTGGCAATAGTAGTTATGTGGAAATTATATTGGTGAGGTTTCATTAAAAATTTGTAGTCTGCTTGGCAAGCACAAGGTCATGAGTTCTATCCCCGGTGCCAGAAAAAAAAATTGGTAGTCGCGAAACTTCTATATTTTTGTTCTAAAGAGGGTATTCCAATTGATTTTATTTTTATGGCTAAAAATAAGCAATAAGAAATTTTTTGAAGTCTTGTCTTATTCTCTTTGAGACACTGAGTTATCCCTACAGGAGAAATTTCAAACTGAATTCTTAAAAATGTATTATGCCAGTAGCTTTTATGACAATATACCTTCTCTTGGTTCTCCTTCTGCCTTATTGACTGTTCCTTACCTTTCTAGCTCTTCCTTTCACATCTTTAGAAATCGCATTCTTCAAGTTAATCTATTTGCAAATAGGCTGCTATAACAGCAACCAAGAATCCAACACCTACATACACAGAAGCACTGGTATAATTTTAAACTAGAGATTAAAGTTAGGTGACTAGACTCTGATTAGGCAGTTTAACTGGTTCCAAATATCCAGATTATATTTAAGAAAAAAGTTAATCTACTGATATCATGTTTGATATGATCTTTTTGTCTTTTAGACCCAGGAACACATAGAAGAAAGCAGAACTGGCTGGGCTGGTGGAGTATGATTTTGCTATCTTTTCCTTATATTTCAATGACTGACACTTGACAGATTCTCAGCTATCAAAGGTTAATTACAATATATCCAAACTGGCACTACTTGTTTTTGTAGAAAAAGTATCAAGGTAAAAACCACAAAGGTAGCGATCTATAACGTGATTTTGTGCCAGATAATTTCAATGTCCATATTTTTAAAATGCTATTGAGAACAAATTATATTCTTTATGTCTTGAATTTAAGTTTTTCAACTTATTCTCTGATATCTATAAGATATTACTTCTTAAATAAACAAAACAAAACTCAATTTTCAAAAGATGACATAATCTCAACCTGACCAGGGAAAATCATTTTAATTCAAGAAAAGTAAGCATATTATGAATCTTTCTAATTTAAAGGCAAGCTATCTCTTATTAAATTTCATAAAAACTGAGCTAAATTCCATACATGCGTATTGATGCTAGTTTTTAAGTAAGAATTTGTTATCAAATATGAAAAATATGTGTAGAGTTGTGGTTTGCTATTATTTTTATCTGGAAGTTTTGTATAGGTTTGCGTGATGATTTTTAGTATAAAAGTCATGTTTCAGAGAAATATCAATTGTATCTTTATCGCATGTAAGCATAAGACACAGAATAATTGAATGTGAAGTGGGTGTTGTCCCTTATCACAGCACATGACTGAATCCAACCAGCATATGAGTTGGAGAAGGTTGCTTTTCAAGATTTGGACACAATATGCCAAAAAGAAACTCTCAGAACTTGGTTTAATACATTAATGCATGCCATAAGAATAATAATGAATTCAAAAAATCAATTCCCATATAATAAGTCTCATAAAATTCAAACAAAACAACTAGGGAGAGGGAAAATATTAGGTAAACGTTTTCAGATACTGACGTCTCTTTGTTGTATATTTTCTGTTCCAGTAGTTTTGGGGCCTGCATGCCACTGTTTGTATACTCAGTCTTCAATGAAGGATATTCATTTTTATTAACTAGGGAGTAGTTATTATTTTAAACGCAACTACATCCTAAAGTAATGAGCATAAGTAAATAACTAAAAAAAAAAGTAAGTCCTATCCAAATTCACTTTCCACTGTTTTACATTATTGCTGGAAAAATTATCAGTATACAGTGAAAGAAAGATATTCTATAAATATTTCTGCATTCTTGATTAACTAGGCTATTCCTAAATCAGTATTTGAAAATTTGAAGAAAGAGGAAAGTTAATCTACTAATTCATCCTCATTTTGAAGATTTCTAGGAAAGAATGAGAAGGAAGTACTTGAAAACATTTGTGTTCTTCATGATTAAAATGCAACTAGATTTTCTATAAAGTAATATTGGATGATGTGACTTAACAAATCGATCAACAATGCTACCAACAACTTTTTCAAAGATATTATTTTGGACATTCATGTACATTTATTCTGAAAATGCTGCAGTGCTCAAATCACACTGTGATACATTTTAGAATCTATCTATTGAAAGGTCTTACAAGCATCCTGAGATCAATTGTCTCTTAAAATTTTTAAAATTCCTATTGCATTGACCTTACTTTCTTAAACATGAGTTGGAAAAGTGAATGAATAAATGCACAAATGCCTTGTAAAGCTGTAAAATATTTTCTTAAAAAATACACCGAGTGGAAGAGCATATGTATCATTGGAGATGAGGTCCTTTTATTAAGTCTAAAGTCATGCCCAATTAAATCTAGTGCATAAATGAGCTCTTTATCTGGGACATGTGGTTTTTGTGACAGATCACATGTGCCTGTAGTTTTAGAATTATATTGGGAACAATTTATTTTTCGTATGTACTCCTTTCAATCTCTTAAAATTCACCTGTCAGTGAACTTCCTAAATTCTAAAACAAGAATTGTCAAAACCTTGCAGTAATAGCTTTCACATCCTTTAAAGCCTCCTGTCTTGTAAATTCTCCTGTTCCCTTTGAAAGAGGGCACAAACATATATATTCGTAACATATAACTTATAAACAAATGCCTGTATGAAGTAACCTGGAAAACAACTAGAACTGTCTGTTATTTACATGTTTGCTCGGATAGTATTTGTGTGTATTTGTGGTGGGGGGGGCTTGTACCAGACAAGCAATCTACAATTAAGCTACATCCCAGCCCTTGTTTAAATATTTATTGAGTCTCCAGAAAAAATAGACAAGCTAAGGATATTGGTATAAACTTAAAGAGCAATTTTAGACAAATGGTTCCTTTAGAATTTATCAGGGCTTTAAACTGAAAGAGAATTGTGGAAATCATCTATGACTTATAATAGAGCTGGGAGAACAGCTGCCTAGTGCCAGAGCACCTGACTAACACACATGAGGACTTGGGTTCTAATTCCCACAAAAATAAATGAATAAATAACTCAGTGGTAAAATTTTAGAATGAGACTAAGTGACTTACCAAAAGTAACTGACTTACAGGCACAGAGGTAGCAAGTAGCTTTCCTGAAAACGTCGTTCCTCCAGTAATGGCACATTCTTTGTCTTAATTGAGATAAACGACCTAACATTTTCTTTGATATTAGGTCAGAAAGATAACAAATTTCTTTTAGCTAAATTTCTTTTCACACAAGTCCCAAAAGAGGAAGTGTTAATGAAATAATTTAGTATTTAATCCTTTCAGTTTGGAAAACAGACATTGAAAACATAGTGCATAAACAGTAAAGCCACACTCAAGCCATTTTAAAATAACTTTAAAAAAAAAAAAACCTTACACTTTCTTTAGACTGTTGACAAAATTTCCTGGCTAAACAACTATATTTCTATTTGATATTTGGAAGCCTGAACTTTTGACTAAATGTGAACTCAGTTTAGGCATCAGCCTTATGCCACTTAACAAGATAGAATAGGGTGATAAATAATTTTACTTTCCAAGGAAAATATTTTCAGTGATTTTGCATTTTACCTGGAAATGAGCAATTTATCAGAAAATCCAAGGACCAGTGTAGGAGATTTGTTAAAATTGAGGACAGCCTCACCATGCTTATCTAAGGTCCAGATGTGACACTGCAAGAAGCACTTAACTCAGGATGCATTATAGGCCCAGCTCTGGCAAGGTGAGAGCGGAAATATTTCACACTCTCTTTACCTCACCCAAGTTACCTGATCATCAAAAGCAGCTGTCTTCATTGTGTGTAATGAAAGATAACAGTCATTGCTTAGCAAAAAGATTCTTCCTGTTTGCCTGATTCCAATATTTTAAAACATAATACTCTGCCTTGTTAATTTTTCTGTTTTCAATAAAAATGAAATTTTAAATTTTAATTCAGAACAAAACTTTTTTAAAAGTTCCTCCACTAACTCACTGCCAATATTGTGAATAATTTGTTTTTGTTTTACTGTGTTACCTTAAAGTGATCTGTGACTCAGGTACATTTTACAGACTAAAACACATTAAAGACTAAAATGCATTATCTTTCACATTAAAGACTAAGAGGCAGACATTGCAAAGATGCTATTAGTATGTAATTATATCACCCTTTGGGCAAAACTTTCTTCTGAAATGAAAGTATGATTTTGTCATGGACCTGTACAAAAAAAAAAACATCATCCACAAAATGCAAGTAAGTTTCCTATTACTCGCTCTCTTGCATCTTAACTTCACCTAAATTCTTTGGTCTTATTGTGCAAAATCCTACCAAATCTGATCTGATTCATGAAACTAATGGAAGAATAATATAAGGAGACACCAGTTCCTGATTATTCCATTTTTGTTAAAGATTTATTAAAAGAAAACTTTAGACAAATTTAGTAGAGTTTATTTGAGCAAAAGATAATTCATGAATCATGCAGCCCGCAGAACTGGGAGAGCTTCAGAGAATTCTACCTAGGAATGCAAGCACTAAGATGAACCCAGAGCAAAGTAGAGAAATCACCTGATTGACTATAGTTGGGGTTTTGCCTTATTTGAGCATAGTGTGATGAGTTTTCTGTTTGTATTTGGATGTTAACTATTTATGATACTCTTAAGTTAGGTTTTGCTGTTAAGTTGCAGTCCATTATATAGAACAGAAAGTATGGAGAGACAACCTTAGGTTAATGGTGTCCACAACCAATGTGCTACGACTTAGTTCACTGTATTAGTTGCTTAGGGCTAGTATAATATGTTACACAAATACGTTGACTCAAAAATCACAAAAAATTCTCTCATCTTTTTGAAGAATAGATGTCTGAAATCAAGGCAGTAACAGAGCCATGTTCCCTCTGAAGTTTCTGGGAATTAATTCTTCCTTGTTTCTTCTAGCTTCAGATGGTTTCTGTTAATCTTTGGTATTTTTCCTTGATTTACAGCTCTTTCATTCTAAATATTGCTTATGTTTTCACATAGTCTCCTTCCCCATGTCTCTTAGTGATATAAGGTCTCCACTAATCTAGTATGATCATATCTTCAATTCTTATCTTGGTTACATCTATAAAGACCCTACTTTCAAACAAAATCTGATGTTCCAGGTAGAAATGAATTTGGGGATAATATTCAGATACATCACTACAGATACATCAAATAAGGTATATTTTGATATTACATGTTTATGATCTTTTTAAGGCAAACGTTACTAATTCTATTAACAGACATCAGGTATCAAATCACAGATGGTGCCACCATTTAAAAAGCCTGCTGTGACTTCCTCTAATCTCATTCAAAAATGGACTTCAGACTAGGTCTCAGCAGTATTCAAATTTGTAGTTAGAAAATACATTTTTGTGTGTTTGGCTGATTAGTAGATTTTGATTGACGTTTTTGTTGCCTGACTCAGAACATCTTGATCTGTAGTCATGTAGAGGGACACTAGATAAACATGGTTCAAATTATTTATAGAAATATCTACTCTGCATGATGTATAGAAGCTCTTTCTTCATATAATTATTTTACAAATTCCAAAAAACATTAGCAAATGTAAGATAAATCCATTTATTTTTAATGGGAGAAACATGACATGATTTATGGAAATTTGGTATGAGGACATTTGAAGAATTTCAGTTATCTGTACTGTTTAGGATGTTGAGGTATGTCTTGTTCTGTTCCAAGCTGCACCAGAAAGTCTAACACTTATGTTAGTGGTCCCCAACTATTCTGGCACCAAGGTCCAGTTTCATGGAAGGTAATTTTTCCACTGACCAAAGTTGGTGTTATTTTTTGTTTCTTTATTTTTTAATAGTATATGTTTGTGATACATAATAATTACATTCCCCAGTGCTAGCATCACTGCCTCAGCTCCACCTCAGATCATCAGGCATTATATTCTCATAAGTGCAAAACCTAGATCCCTCACAGGCACAGTTTACAAAAGTATTCCAACTCATATGAGAATCAAATGCTGGTGCTGATCTGACAAGAGGTTGTGCTTAGGCATAATGCAAGCGATAGGAGCACCTGTAAATACAGGTGACGTTTCGCTTTCTTTCCCACCACTTTTTCTACTGTGTGGCCCAGTTCCTAATAGCCATGGACCAGTATCATGTCTTGGGGATTAGGGACATCTGCCTTATATAATTATGTGGTCCCCATCACACTGAGTAGAGGTAGGTGGGCTTCCTGTGTCAAGGAGTAAATTTCCTTCAAGATATTTTAATCTTTAAAATGTCTTCATTACATCATTTACATTAGGTGCATAGCATTAGACATATCAAAAATTAAAAGTACTATCAGCATTAATAAAAGCCACACTTTTCTCAGATACCTCATTTTAAAGTTTGAGTTGGTTAAATACCAGCACTCATTTGCTTCGTTTAACTCTTTCAAAAAACATAACTTTAGAACATAGAAAAGTAATCAATTTTACCATCACAAACTCAGGTGTACACAGTAACAACCAAGCACTATTGGAAAATGTAAGTACCCATTAGAATCACTGGAATAATTGTCATCTGAAAACCTGGAATTTCAGATGCAAATGATGGATAATAGGGGAGGCAAGGCAGTCTGATTCTTATAAAGAAGACCACATACTGCTGTTATAAAAAAAAATCTATTGTTTTAGTTTTGTCTGTTTTTTATTTTTTTTAATGTAACCTCTGTCAATTTCTTTCAGTTCTTTGTTTCAGCACCAGTTTTTAACTATGATAGCAGTTCATACTACAAAATATTTAGTGACAAGGATGGCTACAAACATATTCACTATATCAAAGACACTGTGGTATGTTCCTTCTATAATTTATCTCCTCAAAGATCATTCACTTGAGGTTGCTCAAATAACGCTTAGCTTCACACAACATAATGTTTGTCTTTTTATAGGAAAATGCTATTCAAATTACAAGTGGCAAGTGGGAGGCCATAAATATACTCAGAGTAACACAGGATTCACTGTAAGTATTCCATGAAGCAAGACACATCATTCAGGTTTTAATTAGCACTGACTGATGGATGTACAAATGATACGAGGCATCTCTTAGTTCACAAAAGGAGCATTTTCATTACTCCCTAGTTTAGTTCAGACAGCTGTGTTTCCATTAAGATTGCACATTCTTTAATAATTAGTTAATGTGAATTCCTTTTGGACTCTTTAATAGGTACTTGTTTCTCTTCTAGTGTTTAGTAAGTAATTATTTAAAAGGTATACAAATTTCAAAATAGTGACTTAAAGGTAAATTTTATTCTTCAGCAAAATAAGGAAACTTCAAAATTCAGTGGAAGGCATGTGATAGATATAGAAGATTTTTTGTAATGATTCTCTATTGTTTAAATTTAATATTTTTATCTTTAAGAGTTATTGAGGAACTACTGTGTACCAAATACTATAAAGTAGAAATGGATATCTCATTTTACAGATGAGAAAACTGATACTCTGAAATTTTAATTAACTTGGCCAATGGCCACTGGGTTAGTGACAAAGATTCAGATCTAAACCACATTAAATCCAAGACTCTTGTTTTTAACATCAATAGGAGTCTCCTTTCTTTCAGTTCTTTCCTTTTCAATTTATCCTACATGCTATCTAAATAAACTATTTTGAAACAATCATTTAGTGGTAAAACTTTCTAATCAGGAAGATAACACTTCCTATATGTCACTTCTGATGTAGTCTAAATCCGGAGATAGCCCCTTAGTGCTCATGATTTGCCTGCCATTAGCTGGAATTTGAGAAGCAAAACAGCAGGATCATTAGTCTGAGCTCAGAGGAGAGGCTCTATCAGAAGTCTATTTTCAGTCTGTGAAATTATATAATGGTGAACAAAGGAGTGTGGATGTTATATGAAGCTTTCATGAAAATCACTAAAGCAAGGGGAGTAATGAGATAAAAACACGTGGGAGATTAACTTCAGGCATAATGCATTTAGGAGACAGAGAAAACTGAAGGCAAGAAGAGCTAGCTATGGTCATAATGTTGGTGTTAGGCAATAGAGCCCCGAACTAGAATAATAGCAATGGAGTACAGAATTAGAGGACAAAACTATGCTGCCTTCTTTTCTATGTATTCATAGCATTTAGCACTATGCCTGGCACAGAGAAGCTCAATACACATTTGATAAATGAATGAGATGAAGGGGTAGATGATTAATGCAGGTGGAGCCTGAACAGGATTGGTGAGTTACTAGCTCTGAGGGGAAAAGACGGAGAACAGAATGTGCTGCACCGTCAGAGATGAAAGCAATCAGGGAAAAGAAAATCTGCAGGAAGTCGTTTGGAAAAGGCACTAAGCAACTTATTTACAGGTTGTTAGAAATGATGTGGGAAAGGCAAGCAAAAGATGATTGGAGTCATGTGACTTTAGTAAAGCTATAAACCAGAAATATGCATGTTTAAAATGTAAATTTGGTACTAGGAATGAGTTGAATTCTATTCATTCTTCGTGAAACTAGCAAAAAACTGAAAAAAAAATGTGACAGTTACTTTGTTGTATAAATTTACAGAGGAATGAAAATCACTTCACTAAACTGAGTTTCCTGCTTTATATCTATAGTCAGGCAAATTATAAAGCTACCAAAATACTTATGTAGCGAGTGTGCTCTCTTGAGGTTTGTCTTCATCTGGTTAAATTAGCAGGTCCTCAGGTGTGTGGAATCCCAGTTTGGATGCGCGGCCCTGATTTGTGGCAATTTATTTTATAGAAGCCCTGGTCAAAATGTATTTACAACCATAGACAAAAATAATACAAAACAGTGAAGCCAGTAAGCTGCTATTAATCATGGGGAAAAAGACATAATATTAATTAGAAATCATATTTTATCTTACATGACTCATAATGAAATAGAACATATCTATGATAAAAAGAGCGCTTGACACAATTTATCCTTTCTCAGATGAGGTCATGGTAAAAACCCAAAAACCTTTCTCAGAT
This sequence comes from Cuniculus paca, assembly GCA_004365215.1. Lineage (NCBI taxonomy): Eukaryota > Metazoa > Chordata > Mammalia > Rodentia > Cuniculidae > Cuniculus > Cuniculus paca. Next base: position 4,477 of record RJWT010008391.1, on the reverse strand, counting down.
GAGATCATGGTAAAAACCCAAAATTCAGTTATGAGCAGCAGTGGTTTGTGTACATAAGTGCCAATTAATAGCTTCATTAGATTCATGTTCGCCTGTATTGTTTGCTACATAACATTTGTAACAAAACTAAAATTATTGAACCATCAATACTAAATAATTCCTGAGTATTTTTTCAGGTTTTATTCCAGCAATGAATTTGAAGGTTACCCTGGAAGAAGAAATATCTACAGGTAATTTTGGTATTTACATATACTGATATTTAAATGAAAACACATCATAGTCCTCAAGCAATGTGGAAAACCTTTAAACTGTGAAATGTGATGAAAATTTTATTTTGTGTATGGTGCTGGAGATCTCTACTATTGAGCTACATTTTTGGTCTATTTTACTTTATTTTATGTTGTTTGTGAAATGGGGTTCTGCTAACCAGACCCAGTTTCCAGGGGGCACTTGATCTTGTGATTTTTTTGCCTCAGCCTCCTTTCATGCTGAGATTATTGATGGATTAAAATAAAGCTTTCAGAGAATATTGTATACTATTATATCAGCATACAGCATAAGCTCCCAAATGTTAGGCAACTCAACATGTTTATTTTCAAAAGGAAAAAAGCAGGGAATTCTAATGCCAATGTAAATACGATTAGTATTTCAACACGATCTAGTAATTATTGTGGAAACTTATTTAACATTGAGATCTATTTATTTAATGTATTTACTTATTTATATTTGTATTTATTTATTATCTACTTTATGCCAGGCACTGTTTTTATTTTCATAGCAAATATGTAATTTCCTTTACTATGACTCACTTGGACTTAAGCCACCTTTAGTCCTAATATATATTAGTGTTAATTCAGTCCAGTTGTCCTTTTGTTGATTGGAATGATGCCCTCAATATGCCATTGCAGATGTGGACTTAGGAACAATATTTACCTCATACTGACATTCTACTATAAGCCACATACCTTTTATCTGATTTTTACGTATAATTTTATTTAAATCCCACAACAGGACCAGGACCTGTATGTGGGCATGCTGACCTGTTAGCTCCCTCCCTTACATTTGCAAAATTGCAACAATTGTGAACATGAAAACTAAACATAATAAAAGAAATAAGATGTGTTTCTCTGTCATAGTCCTTGGTTTCCTTCAGGATCATGCCCTTATCTTATTTGTTAGGAAGCACCCTACTCTGGATCCACTCAACTTCTGACAGCCCCAAGGCAAGGCCAGGGTGAGCAGCAGAAAAAATCTAAGTTGGTGCAAGTCACCCTGACTTGGCCTGGTATTACACCATCTGGCCTCTCCCAAGGCGTACTGTGATTCTGAGGGGTTGATGAAAGATCCAGGAGTCTATCCATTAAAATTAGTCAGTATTATCAGAAACCAAGCAGAGGGCTCAGCTAGGGTGAGGCTGGGACCACTGTGGAAGTTACCACTGGCTTGAGCGGGGATGTGAAGAGGGAACATTCCCAAACTGAGTGTCTATGAGTCCAAATTTTCTGCTGCACAAAGCCACAGGAGGCACACCAAAGTGTAACTTCTTGTTTCCCACTTGCTTATTATAATTATTGTGTGTGTGTGTGTGCATGCATGTGTATGGTTCTTGGGATTGAACCCAGAGCCTCTTTGTTATCACTGAGCTACATCCTCAGCTCTATTTGCTTATTATTAATTGCCTCTTCCAGATGTAGAATAAAACCAGGGACCCTTTCTTGGTGATACTGCCAGACTTTCCATGGATATTTTGCTGTGGGGTAGAAAAAGCGAGATGGAAAAATAAAGAGTTACGGATTTATAACCACTTTGCAAAATGTAACAGGTCAAAGGTTATAGGACTTAACTTCATTCCAACTGGAAATGTTAGTTATTTCTCCTACTTCAGGAAAACCACAGAGGGCTTCTCCCTCAAATTTTGTGCCTCTTCAGGCAAAAATGGATCAAAAATCAAGCTACATCAAAACACTGTGATTCCCCTTTACTTTAAATGATATTGGCAACAGAAAAATAGAGTGGGTTTGATGTCAATATGTAAATTAGTCACTTTACATGGAGTAGTACATTTTGATAAATACAATCTCAAAATTTCAGCTTAGTTTTATTTTCATTTCCCTCTAGAATTAGCATTGGAAGCTATCCTCCAAGCAAGAAGTGTGTTACTTGCCATCTAAGGAAAGAAAGGTGCCAATATTACACAGCAAGTTTCAGCTACTATGCCAAGTACTATGCACTCATCTGCTATGGTAGGTGATGGACCTAACATAAGCACTCCCATCCCCACTATCATTGTAATCTTCCTGTCACCACCACTCTGAACAGTCCTTAGCTACTAGTTACTGAGCACTTTTTATTTGTAAGGCTTTATCTAACACATAAGGGGAATATGAAAAGGAAAGCAGGAAGGTATTATCATTCCCACATTTTGCATGTGAGGCAGCAGAGTAACTTGCCGAAGGTGTGCACTGCTGATAAGCATCAACCAGGATTAAGGTTAGAGTCTGTTACCACTAAGTCTCATGCTTTTAACTAGCAAGTTCCACAGCACCATGACGTTGCATGCGTACGCAGGCTGCCAGCTATCTCTAACAGGAGCAATATCATAAAGAGACGTGTTCTCTGATAAAATAGTTGCTGGACTTTGGCCTCATCTGCCAAAGAAGTACCAAACTCCTACAGCCTGCAGAAAGAACCACAGCTTAGAGCCCTTATGCCTCCTCTGGGAGGCCTATCTTTATTTGAATGGCAGTTGCAACTGGGATAGAAAATGAACCTCTGTCACTCGGTACATCCTTTCAAAATCTGGAAAATATCTTAAGTAGTTCATTCAGACAAAAGTCATAGGTAATAAAATACATGAAACATTTTCCAGCTGTTTAGTCCATTTGTACATTTTGTGAATAATTTCTTTCCAAATAATTTTAATTTATGCACAAAATTTTATCTTGAACAGGTGGCAAGCAATAAAACAAGTTAAACACTATAGCATAGATCAATGAGATTTATTGGACTCTTATTAGTCATCATGGAGGTTTGGAAAACTGAATTGGACAAACACTAATTGTCCTATCTCTATCTCCTCCTCCTAGTGAATCCCCAATTAGAGTTGGGGTTGGGGAACTGTCAAGTGGAAGTCCAAAATTCATGCTACCCTCCTGTTTTTGGTATCAACTCCCTACACTGGGGTGATCAGCTTAGAGAACAAACAGAATCTGACTGTTTGAGATTCTTGGTCAGCTGCAGAAGCCCTGTGTGTGTTTCCTATAAAGAGAACCAGAATGAAGGGCAGCCTGCCACCTGACCTAGACTCTGAGCCACAACTCATTTGACTATATGGACATGAATAAGCACTGTAACCCAAATGCTCCCTTCAAGATGGCACAAGATGTCAGTTTGAAATAACACTTCCATAAAATGTTTGGTCAGTGGTATCTTTGAAATGTCAAGAGATTCTCGTTCATGACCATATGTGCTGATTGTGGTTATGGCATTTAAAGGTACACATTAAAAGTGCCTCTCAAGTTATATGCAACATTTCCAACCCAAACTCTGTATTTATGCAACATGTATTGAAAGCTTACACACCAGACACATAGCATCATTGAACTGACCATACCGAGTCATCTGTTGATCTATTCTTCCCTCCTGAAAGACAGTCTGCTTTATTTAATCTTTATGTTCATAAAATCAAGAAGACTATCTAATATATAATAGACTTTTGGTGTTTAAAGAATAAACATAAATGTTAAGAAATATTATAGCATTGCTACCCTTAGCAAAGTCTACCAAGAAACTTGTTATGTGCTGATTTATTTGTTGATAAAAGTATCAATGACACAGTGACACTATACTAATATAAGTGCATTCATAGTGTTATTGAATAACACTTTAACATCTAGAAAAAGCAATCTACCATGGTTTGTACCCCTTTGCCTTTCTAATGTCTATTTTAGCATAAGTATTCCCTGAAGAAGAGATATAGAATCAAGACTAAGCTCTCATCAAAAGTTGGTGGAAGAGTCCTTTCTAGAACTTGAATCGCTTGACTTTTCCACCACTCACTCTTCCTCGGCAGTATGGTAATTTCCCATTTAGCAAAAAATATACTGTGTGGGAAGCATCACATCGTCTGGTGTTTTTGAAGCTCCAGTAAAATGAGTCACTGTGCCATCATAGGAAAAACCTTGAAATTTTTCCCTTTAGGACCAAGAGTAAAGCCTCATTATGTAACTTCAAACTCTCCAAAGAGATGATAAGTCCCAGATGACAGGATTAAAACAGATGAAGTCACATTGACAATGTTGATAGAAAAAAAGCAATGTAAAATAGCAATCCTAGATAATTGGTGCTCGGGTCTCTAGGACTATATCCTTGGTCTACTGTGTCAAGAACAGTCAATCATAGTTTGTCTCATATTTTAGGCAAAAAATAAAGGAAATTACTGGAACTGAACACCCATAAACATCCCACAGGATAGATG
>RJWT010008390.1:15262-26461 GCA_004365215.1 Cuniculus paca | reverse complement strand
ATATTCCATAAAATTTTCTGCAAAATGAATGGAGAGACAAGGACATTCTCTAACAAAGAACAACTTAAAACATACATATACAACAAATCAGTACCCCAAAATATACTCAAGAATATCATAGACTGAGATGACAAAGCCAAAGAGCCAAAAATTCAGATGTTATGAATACACCAAACATGCCAAAGTTAAACAAAAAAGAACTAAAGAAGTCATCAGAACACAAGAATAAAAATAAATCAATGTTTTACAATAATAACTCTTATTATAAATGAACTCAATTCTCTAATTAAAAGACACAGATTGGCAGGCTGTATCAAGAACAAACAAACAAACAGAAAAATAGGACCCAATAGTCACCTGCATTTAAGAAATTCATTCCATCCAAAGGAAATTCATAGACTAAAAATCAAAGAATGGAAAACAATATTTCATGCACCAGAATCCCAAAAGTAAGCAAGGATAGCAATTTAACTTTCAGAGAAAGTAAACTTCAAACTGATAGGAAAGAGATCAGAAACCGATCAGAAGAAGAAAAGATGGTTACTACATACTGGTTAAGGGAACAATTTAACAGGAAGAGATATAAAACAAGTACTGCAGAACATAAAGGATCAATTAATACAATCATAGTAGGTTACCTCAGTACCCCACTTTCACCAAAAGACAGATCAACTAAACAAAAAAGTTAATTCAGAAATGACAAAGATGAACCACACCTTTGAACAAATGTATAAAAACTTGAAATCTTAACATACTCCTGAACAATAAGTAAAGTCACAGAAGAAATCAAGGAAGAAACTAAACAATTTCTAGAATCAAAGGATAACTTTGTACAACACACCAGAACCTATGCAATATAATGGAAAAAGCCCTATGAGGGAAGCTTATTGCATTAATGCTTACGTTAGAAATAGAACAAGTTTAAACAAATAACCTCTAGTAAGCCTGAAGATGCTTAACAACAATCCAAACCCAAGCCTAATACAAGAGGGAAATCATAAATTGAGACTGGAAAAGTACAAAAATTGACTAATTGAAGAACTGGTTCTTTGAAAGCATATACAAAATATATAAACTGTTAGCTGAGTTTACCAAAAGGAGAGAAAAGACTCACATTAAAGCAATTAGAAATGAAAATGCTGAAATCACAATGAACACCATCAAAATCCAAAGACACCTAGTGACTGCTAAGAAAAACTGTATATCAACAAATGAGAAAATCTTGAAGAAAAAGACATATTCCTAGAGACATACAGATTACCAAAGCTGAACCAAGAAACCATAAAAATTTGGAACAAATCATGACCAAGCAATGAAACTGAGGCAGAAAGAAAAAAAAAAAACCTACCAACTAGAAAATTTTAGGATCTAATGAAGTCACTGCTGATTTCTACAAGATCTTCAAGAAGGTTACCATACCAATATTCCTCAAACTCTTTAATCAAATAGAAAAGGAAGGAGTGATTTCAAACTCCTTGCTGGGAGCCACCAACATTCTGATCACCAAACCAGGCAATGTTTCAAACAAACAAGAAAGTTACAGACCATTCTCTCTAATGAACACAAATGTAAATCCTCAGTAAGATATTGGGAAATACAATGCAACAAATCATCAAAATATACACCATGACCAAGTATGTTTCATCCCAGATATGCAAGAAAGGTTCAACATATGCAAATCAAAAAATGTAATACATCATATAAATATGATCAAGGAGAAAAAATCACACAATCACATCAATAGGTGCAGAAAAAGCTTTTGACAAAATCTGTCTTTTATAACAAAAACTCTGAAGAAAATAAGTATAGGAGGAACTTAATCTGATATAAAACATTTTTGACAAACCAACAGTCAACATCACATTAAATAAAGAAAAACAGAAAACTTTTCCAATAAAATGAGCAAAACAAGGATGCCCACTATCATCAGTCCTGTTCAATATGGTACAGTCCTAGAAACATTATCCAGAGTAATCAGGCAAGAAAAAGAAACAAAAGGATTTGAATATGAAAGGAAAAGGTCAAACTATCATTATTTACAGATGATATGATCTTCTGCACAGAAGATCCAAAAATTCCACAAAAGACTCCTAGAACTGATAACCAAATTCAACAATGTAGCAGGATACAAAATAATACAGAAAAATCAATATTGCTCTGGTACACAAACAACTCATTAGAAAGTAATCAAGGAAGCAATACCATTTACAACAGTACCAAGAAAAATTGCCTAGGAATTAACTTAACCAAGAAAGCAAACAAACTTTACAATGAAAACTATAGTACTTTGAAAAACAAGACTGAAGAGGACATTAAAAAACAGAGATATCCCCTGTTCCTGGATAGGCTGAACCAATATTATTAAATGGCCATAGTTCTGAAATTGATATATAGATTTAATGTAACCCCAATCAAAATACCTATAGCATTCCTCACAGAACTAGAAAAAAATCCTAAAATTCATATGAAACCAGAAAAGACCCAGAATAGCAAAAGCAATCAGATATGTGGATCAATGGAACAGAACAGAAGGTGCAGAAACAATGCCAGACACATTTAGCCACCTGATCTTTGACTAAGGGCCTAAAAGCATATGCTGGATAAGAGGTAGTCTTTTTAGCAAATGGGGCTGGAAAAACTGGCTATCCAGATGCAGAAGATATCCCATATCACTCACCATGTATTAAACTAAAATCAAATAGGATCAAAGATCTAAATTTTAAAACAGGAACACTTAATCTGCTGGAAAATAAAATAGATAAAACTACTGAAGTCATGGATGTAGGGAAGGACCGTCCAAAGAAAATTTCAATTACAAAAGAAATAATAGCAAAAGTCAACAAGTGGTATTACATCAAGTTAAAAATCTTCTGCACAGCAAAGGAAACAACCAACATGGTGAAGGAACAATTTATGGAATAGGAAAAATTTTTGCTAACTAAACCTCAAAGGATTAATATCTAGAATATATAAAGAATTCAAAAAAATTATATGTCCCATAACAAAAGACCAAATCAAAAAATGGGCACCTGAAAGGAATAGACACATCTCAGAGAAAAGAAACACAAATGGGCAATAAATGCACAAAAAATCGTTCAACTTCATTGGTGATTAAAGAAATGCAAATTAAGACATTGAGATTTCATCTCACTCCAGAAAGAATGATAATCACCAAAAAGCTGACAATAACAAATGGTGGCGAGGCTGTGGTGAGAAAGGAATAATCCTACATTGCTGGTGGAAATGTAAACCAGAACAGTAATTATGGAAATCAGTATGGAGATTTCTCAAAAAACTAAAACTAGACATTCCATTTGACCCAGCAATGCTCCATTAGATATCTTCTCAAAAGAAATAAAGACATCATATTACAGTAATATATGCATGCCCATGTTTATAGCAGCACAATTCATAATAGTTGAGTCTTGGAAGCAACCTATCCTGTATGTCCATCAACAAAGAAATGGATGAAGAACATGTGGTATCTAAATAAAATGAAATACTACTCGGTTAGAAAGAATGATAAATTTTGGACATTTATAAGAAAATAGATGCACCTTGAAAACAATGTTAAGTGAAATAAATCATACATAAAAAAAATACCATAAAATTGTTTCTCCCACGAGAAACTTAAAGTACAAATAAAGTAAAAACAAAATCAAGGACAGATAAAAAGAAATAAAAAGATCTTTTGCAAATGGGAAGGGGATCAAAAGTCTGAGGAGGGAAGGGGACATGAAAGAATTTGGAATGTGTCATACATGTGCCAATTTCTCACAGTGAATGTGATCACTAGGTCTTGCAAACATCAACTGAAAAAAACAAAAATGATCCTCGAAAGGGAGGGACTCTAAAGATGGAGAGAGGGAGGACAATGGGGAAGGGAAGGGAAATAAAAAGAATGAAAAGTTTAGCACATGGACCCACTCCCTCAGCTTGATGTAAATAAATACCATATACTACAAACGTTAATGAGTAAAGATAAATGAATAAGTAATTAGTATACTTAAAAAAGAAAGTTTTCAGAACATAACTTCCTGGAGGGCAGAAGAGCGACAAGATCAGAAGAAACTTCTGCTTAAGGAGGTTGAAAATGAAGAAAAGCAATTCAAGGATGGAGCCTTAGGTCAGACAAATATGGAGTGTTTGCTCTGTATTTGTGATATATGGACTTACAACTTTTGGCTTGATAAGGACTTTCTACAGTTTTGTCCTTTCCCTTGTAATTCTCAGAACAGAATATTTTTTATCCCTATATAGAGTGCCCTCAGTAATAAAGAGTATGTAATGACAAAAAAAAAAAAAAGAAAGAAAGTGAGAGTTCTTCTCCCCGATAAACATTCATCTGTCATGCTCACTCTGGCAATTACAGTTCTTCTATTCTTCCCAAAGAATAAAAGACTAAGTCAAGAGTGGAATCTTGGACCAAAGACAATTAACTACAGACATTTCTGGAGGAAAAAAGAAATGACAAAATCCTCACATGTGATCAGAAAGAATACTAAGTTTGTCCCATATATTTGCGATGGTGAACTCTGGAATGATCCTGACCCTGGACTCAAGTTCGTTTCCTGACAGTTCCTAAATGGACACCCTTAGCTAAGTAACTTAATCTCTGGGTATCTTAATTTTCTTGTCTGTAAAACAGAAAGAATAGGAGGAACCTCTCAAGGTTATTTTGAGAATTAAATAAAATAGAGGCTTGTAACAGTGTTTGCCAAAGGGCTGGCAAACAGCAAGTGCTTAATAAATGGCAGCTGTTACTGATGTAACAGCTTAACATGCATCTCATAACCACATTATAAACACATTTTTCAGGAGTATTTGTGCATTCATATTTTTCAGACAAGAAGGAAATTTGTAAACATGTATGCTCTAAGAAGGAAATCTGCTAGAGAAAGTTAAGGGTTTGTTGATTTTAAAACCTCCATTCTGTATTCTAAATAGCAACGCTGAAGGTAAGGGCAGTATGTGCTAGCCCTATTTTCTTTGAAAAATCCTTCAATACTGTATCTGAAATCTAATATAAAATTCTAGTTGTATTGGTAATTTCTAATTTGTACCTAAGACCACACTTTAATATTGCTCAGTAAAAATCTGTTTAGCTTTTCCCACATTTTTATACAAATACTCATCCTTAAATTCCAAAGAATCGACTTAAAAACATGCTACCTAATCCAACGTAAGTTTAAAACTCATAAAAAAAGATTTTGTATCTACAGACATAACTGTCTTTGGAATAATTACTATCTTGTGACATAACATTCAAAGCTGGGTCTTGTGAAATATGGAAAACTCAGATAACTGGTGCATTTCAATATAAGAGTAATTAAAGAAAAGAGTAGGAGACAACCAAGCTAAAAGGTGACCTCTCTCTCTGTCTCTAGTTCTGGAGGTGTCAGAACGAAGAGCAAGGGGCTAACTGTCACTAACAGGTGATTCTCTAAGGACCCTTGCTTTTCTGGTGGAATCAGAGAAAGATGCCAAAGGAGAGTATCCCCCATTCCACTTAAGTAGGAACCATTCTCAAGGAGGGAGAATGTCCCACAAAAATAAATACAAAGGACCAGGACTGGGGTGCAGCTCTTACAGAGTGACACCAGCCAGAAGCATTCAAGAGGACCTAAGTTGGATCCAATATTAAATCCCCAACTCAATAAACATTTTAAAGTTAGCAAAGGAGACCTCAGACAAGAAGTGGAGAGAGGTTTGTTTTCATATTAATAAGAACTTGGCTAACCCAAATGTAATTTGCTTCTGAGAAGAAAAAAAAGAATAAAAGAAAGATTTTATGTTTCTGAAGGCTAGAAATGTTTATTTCTGAATGAACCATTGCAAATCATGCAACTAAGGTGCACTCACAATGTCTCTTTGCATACACAGGTTGGAGACCCACACACCCCAGCTCCACCCTGACCACAAGCAAAAGATTCTTAGGGGTGGAAGAAGACAGTAGGTGGCAACGTAGGTTAACCAGTGTGCTTCGCTCTGCCTTCACTGAATCCAGACTGCAGGTATGAAATTCAACTTGTGATTTCTTTAAGGTTCACTTCAAAGAAAGGAAATATGGGTCTTATCTGTGTCACGAGAAGAAAATCACCAACTCCGACACACAGTAGAAGCTCAGCCCAAGCCATTCCCAGTTCTATCTACCTAGTCCATTTTCTTTCAGCTTTCCACAAGTGCTGGTGCTGAACCTTTCTACTCATATAAATCATCCCATTCACCATTGCTTGAACATAAAAGAGAGTAATTGGACAACAAAATGAAACAAAACAACATATTATGAAATAATAGTAGGGCTCACTAAACCCTCACAGAAGGCATAGATTATGCCATTTTATCCTCCATCAATTTCTTCTCTTCCTGAAGGTTTCAAATTACAGCCCTGAGTTATACGGGAAAACATTTATGGAAAGTGTAAGATTCCTCAAGTTGTGACTCTAAGACAACCTATCTCAGAGTTACAGAACATGCTTATTAAAATGTACATCCTCCAACCCAAAGCAGCCATTGAATCAGATGTTCTGAACACGGAGGAAACTAAATTTTACATAGTACCTTACTTGGGCAATAAAATTGTTATTCCTACCTTACACTTCAATGAAAAGCCTAGCAAAAAGTGGGTGAAAGCCTTTTTAAACAACAATATTTACCTTCAAGGCAGGATTTGAGACTAGGATTTTTAAGGAGAAAGATGTTTTTATCTCTCCTCTTTCCATCAGAACAGATAAAAGATTAAGTAACATTCTCTACTTTTCCAAGTATCCTAGGTTGGAAAATAGAAACGTCTTAACTTTTTCAAGTTGGTGTAATTTTAACACTTGAGGTTTTTGGATGAAATAGATAAATTTGGGAAGAGATCTTAAAACTTGAGTTAATGTATGCTGTGCTTCAGAGCAAGATGAGAAGCTTGACAAATTATAGGGGCAGCCCCACTTTGTGGACTTTGTGGAACAATCAGGATGCAAAGTAAAGTTGTAATTAGAGCTACAGTTGCTGGAAAATGACTTGATTAGAAAGTTGCAGCAGCCCATGAAATACAACTTTTTTTTCTGAGATACAGTCACCTCTCAAGATGAGGAATAGTATATTTTCTGTATGACATGGTCTTAGCTGCTCTGAAAGGGTGGGTCCTTCATCAAGGTCGCATTTATTTATATTACCCCAGCAAGTTTCCAGAGGCATTGTGATTAACAAAGGTCCTGGCTAAGACCAAAGTATTATTATAAGATTTTGACCTTTATGTGGCTGAGAATCTTAGCAGAAGGTGTAGCAAAGGAAAAAAATGTTAAAACATTTAATAAACTAGCAAAAACAACAACAAAATAAAATTTCTAGCATAAATATATTTTCCAATATGACCATTTCTCACCTCTTACCCACCTGCCTCATCAAAAAAGGGAGAGAAAAAAGAAAGGTGGGCACCAAGTGTCCAGATCAAAGTTTTAAAACACAAGATGCCTTGTGACCCAGGGGGTCCTAATAGGTTCTGACAAATCTCATCTCCTGTGTGGCCGTTTACCTTGCCCCAAGTCTATTGCTTCCAATTCCTGCACCCAGAGGTATAGCCGGCCCACTACCACCACCAACAGCCACCACCAACTGTGGAAGCAGCTGGTCCAATACGTCTCAGCAGAGAATCCTAGTGAAGTGCATAAATCCCATACGGGGAGGCTGCAAGCAGAGCTATCAGCAGCCTGGCTGAGCTATTTTTGGAACCATTTTAACTGATTGTCCACCACCCACTGCTCTTCTCTCCTCTGCTTTCTTTTTCCAGCTCTCTCTCCTTCTCCAACCTGAGCCACCCAAGACTAACTGATCGATAACATGATAAAGAGCGGGCAGCTAAAGGAAACTGGTAAACAACTGCCATAAGTAGACAGATTCAGGAATGATATGCTACGCAGAGAACGTGATGAAGGGTATGGTATCTTTAGACAGAGAGCTCGTGTAAGGACTCGGGCGTCACAGATGGACTGGGGGTGGACTGGGAGGAGGGAGGGGGATGGGATGCCTGCAACACATACAAAAAAAAATCTCCAGGAACTTTCTATCTCCCTCTCGCTTTTTTTCCCTGCGACATGCTAAATATGGATTCTTGATTTAGCAGGGTAAGGTAGTGTTTTGTGTACAGTTAGGTCCCCATTCTTTCAAAGGTAGCTACTTATTAAAATGTGTATTCTCTGTCTCCACACCATAGCAAGAGCTGGTGGGCACAGCAGTAGCTGCACAGTTCATGATATTAGCAAGAAGGAAGAGAAAAAAATCAGCATCAGTTTCATGGACACAAAGAACTTTAGTATATAAGGACATGCCATAGTGTTTATATTCCTTGTGTAGAGTCAGTTCATGTACATGCCTTAATTCCTTATTTTACTCCCTGCCCCTCTTTCTCCATTTCTCTATCCCCTTTCCTTTGAGAAAGATGTGTATCTCCCTACTCCCTACCTTTTATTTTGCTCCCTTACTTATACTTTGGGTTTTTCATATACAAGAAAGCATGTGATACTTAAACTAACCCAGGCTCTTTGCATGTGAGGACCCAGCAAAGAAATTTGCTTTCCCCAGAAAAATGTTCACAGGAGCTCTAGGAATTCAAGAGCAGTACTGTAAGGGCCACCCAGCCCTCCACTCACAGACAAACTGAGCGCAGATTCCCAGGGGGGTGCCACTGCCATGATGAATTTTTCTAAAATACTGGAACCTTTGGCTTTGGCTTGTTTCAGTGTAGTTTCCCTCTCTTTCCAACTGTCTGCACTCTCCTGAAATCTAATACCAGCAACCACACAAAACACACTTGGTGGGTGGTTTGCAGCACAGGATCCTGAATCCCAGGTGAGCAATTGAATCCCCTCACACTTTCCTCTCTATACCTGCCGTGCTTGAATAAATTACTCAGTCTTGGCTGTCAGAGGAAGTTTTGAAATATGCAAATTGAATCACATCACTCATCTGCTTAAAGCATTCCCATAAGCTTCCTGTTGCTCTTAGAATAACACCCAACCCCATCGCCTTGCCTGGCAAGACCAACTTGGACCAACCCTCTTTCCTGACTGCCACTCATTCCTTTTCACTCTGTAGCCACAGACAGGTTTTCTTTCTGTCCTGTAAATAGACTTCTATGCTCCCACCTTCACACTGGCATGCCCTCTGCCTGAATTGCTTCTCTGGAGACTAATACAAAGTAGCTTCTCATTTAAATCTCAGCTCAGGGGCCCTCCCAAGGACAGGCTTCCTGACCTCCTTCCATTCCTATCCACTCAGAAGCTATTACTTAGCCTTCTCTTCTTGGTAACATACTGTCCCAGGAAAATCATGCTATTTATTTATTGACTTGCAAATGGCCTCTCTCATTTCTCTAAAAATATAAGCTGTCAGGTTCACAGCTACATTATCAGCACTTAAAAGTATGGGAACTCAATAAATACTGTATGAATGTTGTTGAATACACTAAGTCTCGTTTCAAAGAGGACTAATAATACCACTTTGGTGGAGCTGTTGGAAGGACCACGTAAGACAATGAAGATAAATTTTTAACCATGCTGCCTGGTACACAGTAGGTCTTTAAATGTTTTGCCCAGATTTGAAGGCTACTTTTTTTTTTTGTCTTTTTGAGACAGGGTCTCAGTATGCAGTTCAGGATGGTCTTGGGTTCACTTTGTAGCCCAGGCTGGTCTCGAATTTGCAATGATCCTCCTGCCTCAACTTCCTGAGTGCTGGGATTACAGGAGTGCACCACCATGCCCGGCTTGAAGGCTACTTTCTATACTTCTAACCATTCCAAATAACTTTGCTCTACACTGACAATTCAAAAATAATCTTTTTCAAATGTTCTCTCCAGGGCTGGGGATCTAGCTCAGCGGTCTAAGCGCCTGCCCGGCAAGCGCAAGGTCGTGAGTTCAATCCCCGGTGCCGCAAAAAAAAAAAAAAAAAAAAATGTTCTCTCCAAATATATACCTAAATTTTCTTGACCCAAGATCTTTCCTCTTGACTGAGCTGTTTTTTAATATTTTTCTTCTTGAAATACTCTAAGGAAAGCAGCAACATGAAAAGAATTATTTGAATTTCTCAGATTGTGTACGGGAGCAAAGCCATATGTTCATTTGTCAGTCCAAGGGCATCCATCTTTCCATGCCTCAAGAGGAAATGGATACACACTGACTGCTCTAGAAATAAAAACAGAAGTCTGTGGAAATGAATGTTCTGTATTTCGTAAGGCCAGAAATCTCAGAGGCATCCTGACATCTGTGGAATGGCAAGACTAGAGCCCAACTTGGGCTCCTCCTGAAGGAAGATTTTACTCATAAGACATGGAATCTTAGACAAAAAAAAGAAAAATTATACAGTCCAGTGCAGTAAATAATATAGTGTGTACCGATTGCAAAAGTTGTCAAAGAATCCTGAAAATAAATCAGTTTATTTACCAAGCAATAGGAATAGGAGAACTTGAGAGATACAAGCACCAGCCTGATGTGATCACCAGCCTGATCAGCTCTGGTGCAGCAGGGAAGTGGGCAGAGTTAGCCCCACACAAGCCCACTTTCAACCCCTTGTTACAAATCTTCTGGAGAAATAGCTTTCTCTCTTCTTCAGATTTCGATTTCACGAGTGAATCTCAATTGCCGTTCCATGTGCTGAGCCTGCGGATGACTCCACATCTGTTATCTTCTGTGATGCTTGGTATCACTTCAACAGAGTCCACACTTCCCAGCTGACACAAGGACTCTGTCAAACTTCTACATGGCATTAGTCCAGTGAAGGACTAAAAATGCTGAGTCACAGAGACACTTATAAGAAGACTGGTTGCTCTGATACCAATCTTTGATCTTTAAAATTTTATTAACACATGTTTGTAGTACATGAAGTATACTTTTATGCTGGACAGTAGACACATGAACTTAACATATTTGACTTACAATTTAAACCATAGCTTAGATCTGTTTTGTTTCTGAAAGTTGGTAGAAAATATCCAACAGGTACCTGTTGCTTGCTTTGATCTGAGCATGTTTACACATTTGTTAATCTCCCTGTCTTCCTTTTTTCTCCATGGACAAACAGGCTGGTGTTATTCCTCACTGTACAACAAGGCACAAAAAATGATTTGCGCAAAGCAAACAAGAGGGAAACAAAGACTAAGTCGCAGTTTCATTCTCACCCAGACTGGTTGAAAAATCTCATGCTGCGTGCTATCTTATA
>RJWT010008390.1:0-15162 GCA_004365215.1 Cuniculus paca | reverse complement strand
GATGCTATTCAGTAAAACTTCCATGGAGGTCAAAAGAAGCATTATTTCACTGTGGTCAGATGAATGAAGTGGAATGAGGAGTAAAAATATAAATGCTGATGGATATGGCACTAGAAATGATTAAAGTCCATATTTCAAAAATGTTTCCATTATAACATTTACTGTTGCTGACTTCTAGAGAAGAGAGAGATAATTTAGGATACCCAAATAGATGCATTCTATCCTCTTAGAAAGTGGAAAAAAATGAATGGAGTCACCAAACACTATTTTATTGTTAAATAATGGTGCTCCCAGGCTTGAGGTATCCCATTAGTTACATATAGGAAACACCAAGGGGAAGAAGTATACTAATCTTGATTTAAAAATTTTTTTAAATTAAAAAAACACATAATGTCTTGTGCTAAGACAAGAAAGAAACAGTACCCCATGCTACGTAATATAATCTCTTTGTCTTCATGTTCCCAATCAACTAAACTTTTGGAGATCCTATATTATGTTAGCAAAGATGCTGCATTTAGATTTCTATCTTCAATAAAACTTTATTAATTCAGAAGCAAACACAACTTTAGAATTTAACAGATTCTAATAAGCTCCTTTAAAGTATCCATAAAAACAGATATGAGAAGCAAACTAAACTTATCAAGCCAGTTAGCTGAGTCTATGGACCCTGCTTATAAAATATTACAAAGCATGCTACAAGTAACTTAGAAAAAAAATTTATTTTAATTAACTAAAACAGTAATAATAAATCAGTATTATGTATTTCCTAAGATAAATTATTAGTGTGGAGGTAAAGAGCACAGAACACACACACACACACACACACACACACACACGACACACCATCTTGGTTGAATTACTGTGTATTTGAAAGTAATTTGAATTTCTTTTAAAAATCACGATGAACACTCTTTCATTAACTCAGACTGATTTCTCCCTCTGGCTATCTGAAATTGTAATAGTTTACTTGTTCATAGTGTTTTAGTCTCTTTCAGCAATTCGTAACAGTGGAGAATTCTTTAGCATTCATCTGAAGCACTGTTATCAAATACCATTGCCTGGAAAACTAACTTTTCTTTCTAGGTAAGATGCTCTAATTAACTTCCCTGAGCTGAACTTCATTCTGTTACAACCATTTCCTCCAATTCTGCTTAATTAAGGCAAAGGACTTGATTTTTTGAGTCAAATTAACTCCAGGCATTTTATTTAGATATAAGCAATTCTCCTTGGATTAGTGTTTTTACTACTTCAAACAAAGCATTTAAAATGATTTTATTTTAAAGCATCAGAAAATAACCATGTAATATAGGGCCAGATGCAATAATTTCTATAAAACAAACTGAGTTGATTCTTTTTGAGTAGGATAAGGATTTTTCTTTCCTTGTCTAAAGTATTCAATCAATGGTGAATTTGGGCTACTAAGCACCCTCAGTGAAAATAATGATTCTGATATCTAGCCAATTTTGTTAAAAATTAGTGACAATTGTGAAATCATCTCCATTGCACAAATAATTACACCTACTGATCTGATACATGGCTTTCTTAACCCCTTTTGTCTTATCTCTGATTGCAAGTGAGTGTGTGTGTGTGTGTGTGTACCTACACGTGTGGGTGACTTAAGAATGGACAGCAAGCCTTTGTTGGTGCTAGGCAGGCACTCTATCACTGAGCCACTTCCTTACTGCTTATTATTTCTTTAATTATGGTTTAAATATGAGTTAACTGTCCCTCAACTGAAACCCTGGCTTGCTTCCAGTCTAATAATAGTGGATCAGAATTCATGAAAATTATATTTTGACATTGCATACTGTGAATATCTGTGAATTTGCCTCCTCAAGTGAATAACCAAGAATAAAACAAAGGATAATTCTGAATCACTGAAAATTTTGATTATAAATCACTGTATTGGGGACAGTTCAAAATAGAGACAAAAGGTCCCTTTCCCTTTCCAACGACACTAGTAGCTTTCTGTTCCTCAAATGCACCAAGTATGTTCCTTCCATAATCCTTTGACTTTTGTAAATGCCTTGCCACAAAATCTTCTTCCCCCAAACCTTCTTAAACTATATCCTTATCATTATGCATATTAAATTTTTAAAGATCAAGTATCATTTTTTCAAAGAAGCCTTCTAATACAGTCCTAAAATTGCACTTTCTCCTAACTCCAGGTTATATATTTTACCTCATTTACTTTTATTCATTGCACTTGATATTATCCAAACTCATTTATGTATTTATATATTTACAGACATCTCAAATAGAAGGCAAACCTCATATAGATAGGAAGAGTGTTGGTCTTGTTTACCACTGCATTAGCAGCACTTGAAGTAAACAGTTCTCCAAACTTCCATATGCCTTATGGCTTGGAATAATAAGTAGTTAAGCCTGATTCCCAAACACAACGTCTATAAATGCGTCGCTATCCATAGGGTAAATGACAGCACACCAGTGTGACTGGACTTTATCTGGCTTAAAATATACTTTAACAAACAAAGTTTCATTGGAACTCAGACTTACTTATTACTTCACATATTTTCTATAGCTGTTTTTGTACTACGGTGGCAGGACTGAGTAGTTGTGACAGAGATCACATGGCTCTGAAGCTTAAAATACTGTATTTACTACCTGGCCAATTACAGAAAAATTAGCCCCCAAATACACTCATTAGAGTGGACCACCAGTTCTTCAATCTTAAAAATATTCAGACATCAAGTTTTGTCACTGTCAATGACTCACATGCATGAAATCAATAGCTAAGTAAATACTTCATTATTTTTAGTCTAAGCGACATTCTATCTGAAAGACAGTGAAAGTCTGAACGTTAACCTGCTTTCCAAACACATAACTTGGCAGCAATAGAATTACTCACTGGTAGCACTTGAATCAATAATTATTGAACTATAAACTAAGTGGTGATTTGGAAGGGCTAAACAAACATGTAATCACATAAAAAGGTGATGAAACCCTTGTCAATAAATGCATGCTGCCAGTAGGTAATTGTGACATGAGCTGACACTTTGGATGCAGAAGGTCTAAGCAAATGAATTCCTTAGTGCAAATCAATTTGAACAGAAGGATATTACTACACCATAGGAGAGTAAATGTATGCCATCGAAGATGGTGAAAATAAAATCAGACACAACTAAGTATGATGTTATATAGAATGAAGTAGACTGAGCACAGACAAAGGCTCTTCCATGAATACAAATACTAGATGAGGTCTAGCTCCCTGAAGGGATATTGTCATTTTCCTCTGATATTGTTTTGAGTAAGAGCTAGCCATGAAGCTGAGATAGTCAAGTAACACAGCATGTCAGTTTCCACTGCAGTGCCCCAAATCAGAGAGAAGGCAAGGACAAGACAAACTAGTAAGGCTGCTCCATGGAAGCCTGCATAAATTATTCTTTCCAGCATGACACTGAAAAATGGCATGGCCTGTCAGCCCTTAGGAATGGCAGTCATTTTGGCCTCAGCAAGTGTTTCTCACTCACATGTTAACTTGAAACCATTCTGCTCTTATTTTGTTCCAAGCAGTCTGTGTAATTTGTTGCAAAGGAAGGAGTCTTTCCCTCAAAATATTCTAACGGAACTGGATGTGGAGCACAACCGTAATCACAGTGCTCTGGAAAGCTCTGGTAGATGCATTGCAAATTCAAGTCTGCCTGGGGCAACTCAGTGATTCAGAGAGACCCTGACTCAAAATAAAAAATAAAAATAAAATAGTGCTGGGATTTAGCTCAGTGTGAAAGCCCTGGGTTCAATCTTCAGTCCTGAAAAAAAAAAATCCAATGGGATCCAATAGTTTTCTTACCATCCATTCCCTTCATAGAGAATTCATCTGACTCATCTTTAGATTAGTCAAAAGGAGATACAGGGCAACAAAACAGAAACCAAGTCTCAGGGTATCACTGTTCTCGCAATAGTAATAGGCAATTATTCTTGAGTTGTTGCTCCTTTCAGTGTTTGTGTGTGTTCTCTCTGCTCAAAGAAATTTTATAACAATGGTGTATTAATGTAATAATGGACAATTTCCAAACTCTGTTTCCCAGTTGCTGATGATCCACTAGAGAAATGAAATGGTAACTGAGACCCTTGAAGACTGCGGTTCAGTTTATTACTGGACAAGGAGTCTGACTTTTCCATTCACACTGGGCACCAGAGGAAGATGAATCTTAGGAAAGAAAAGGGCAAACACCATGACATGGAATGAGTGACTATTGAAGATCATGCTCCTTTAGGGACAACGAATTTTTATGGGCAATATTACTTTTGGAAAGGAAGCATGTTTATACTGGCCTAAAAAATGGGATGAGTAGTTCAATTCCATTGTGTGAACACTTATGAAAAAAAGTAGTCCATAGGATTCAAAATTTATCTTTGACCATGAGAGAAGACATCCAGGAAAAATTAGAAATTTATGAAATGCAGTATTAACAATATAAAAAAGTTACAATGTGACTCTGGTAGAGGAGACTCCTCACTCTTAATAATGTGAGCTTGCTTGAAATGGGACACAAAGCCCTGAATTCGTTTCATGCAAGATTCTAAACCAGCTGTCACAACCTGCCGTCCTCATTAAAACCCTGGAAATTATCTCCAATACACTGTTTCTTCAAATTCTGATTCCTGTCTTATCTCCTACACAGCATTTTACAAAAGAAGCAATTCCCTTTGACAAATCAGAAAGGTCAGACAAATACCTAAGAGGCCTGGGAAAAGTGATGTTTCTATTGTTATTGAAGTTCAAATGATCAATGAGCCCTTCAAACTGTGAGACACCAGGGCTGTAAGCATTTGTGGGCTTTGGTGCTGGGTCAAATGCTATTATGGAAAGCACATGATGAAGAACTATGTTTCTGTGCAAACAATTTTCCTCTTCATCAAATGATATTATACCTCTTACTACTAATGGCGAAGGCTCAGAGAAATTACTCCTGGACCAAAAACTAATTAATGATAAAGCAGATTTAACTGGACCTGAAGGTTCTTTTCTTTCCACCATGCAGTGCTGTCACTGTTGTTTATGTTTTATTTTTCTGCTCTGAGTCATCTTCTTCATCCTTTTTAAGGATGAGTTTGAAGCTTACAGAGCTCTATAAACATAATACAGGAATAGATGTAGATTTTTGTCTAGGTCGAGTAGGACATAAAACCTACCAATTTGACATGTATGGAACAATAATGCATAAAAAAGATTTGTGTCTTGAATGTCTCTGTGAACAAGCACCATCTGGGTGAAAGATGAATCAGCCTGTTTTAAAATTGCATTCCTAATATTTAAATTTATCTTTCTAACATAGGATTCAGTATGGAGCCTTAAGACATATTTTTTCAGGAGTTGGACAATTTTCCTTTATGTGTTCATCTATGCTACTTTCATCTAATCTACTACAATTTCTCACTTTGTGAATATGGAAAATTTTTCTCTTAGTAAGAAATCTATACTTATCCTCATAGATTTTTCCTGTGGCACAAAGTTTCAAGTGATCAATTAATTTGACAAATGTATGTTAAATGCCTACTATGTGTCTGACTCTGTGTTAGGTAGCAAAGATACAAAGATGATTAGTACATCTTTCCAAACTTTGAAATGGCTAGAGCTTGGCTCTTCAGGTGCACAGGTAGACAAAAAAAGCAATGCAAATGCAATGAGCATTCTGAGAGATTTAAAAGTTGCTATGGGACTTTAGCTGCCATGAAAGGACAGCAGACTTTGGGTAGGTAGATACACAAACAGTATATAGTGCATAGAATACAACATGGACATGGGAGTAGGGGTGTAAGGGAGCTGGGGGAATTGGAGCTACCATATCTTTTAGTGAAGGCTAGAATAGTAGAGTAAAAATGAGAAGAGACAAGACATAAGAACACTGACATTACCAACAGAAACCCAGCAAACCATCAAGCACATGGATAGTGACTCAGCAATGATAAAAGTAAACTGAATTATACCATCTAAAGTCATCCTTTTCTTAGTTGTGTTATGCCTCTATAGTAATGCCTAATTCATTCTCCATGCATCCTAAATGCCAAATACCTTTCAATCATAGAAATCAATAGTCTCCCTAGGAAGAGAATGGTGATAAACAAGGATGAGACACTAATATACCTACCATGACGAGCTGTGGAAGCCTAACTCTGGATTGGCCAAGGTTTCAAAAAGAGTACCTAAAGACAGGTTTTGTTAGTGACTCAATGTGGCCTCTTTATGGGGACTATTGGCACTTGTCCAGCAGTGGTGGTGGACTGAATTCACTGAGCATCAATCCTTCCACCAAGGTACCAGAGTTACTATGTACAGTGGTGTGGATCAGTAGCTTTGGAACAAGATAGACTGGATCATGGGGTAAACAAGGCATTTCATATGTCTCTATTTTCCAAAACTGGAATACAGAATCCCCTATAAGACTGTGATGAACATTCAACAAGATAATGCAAAGAAACAACTTAGCCTAGTGTCTGCCATGCAGAAAATAATACTTGCTATTGTTTTTCACTATAATCAGTAGTCGCCCATAAGTCCACATACATTATAGAATAATAACAAAGGTTGTAAAAATGTTATCATAAATGTCCTAATGCTGAGAGTTAGCAACCACTTTTGCTGTGACAAAACAGGAAAGGGGTCCAGGAAAAATGCGGAAATGGACAAGAAGGAAGCAGTATCCCTTCTTTGTGGCCAACTTTTATGCCTTTGAAATGTGAGGCATGATTTTCTCACCCCTGTGTTTTTTACCAGGTTCATAGGAGTGTGAATAAACCAAGCAAGGGATATAAGTATCTGCACTTTAGCATGATACGTTATCTAGCTTTTTCCATTTCTATCAGGTTTTTTAATTGGTTCCCTTATTAATAGGAGTTTGCATGTCAATTACAGTAAATTAACTGAACAGTTAAGTTAAAGGCTCTAACTACTGACAGGTATATATGCAGTGTGAATTAACTTCAATGATTACTTTCTTCTCATAAAATAATGGTCTTCCTTCTCTAGCTAGGGTTAAGGACCCTAATGCCCTCATCTTATTTTCTTTATCGAACTACCTTTATGTTTTCTTTTGCTCTGTAAGAAGGGAAAGTTATAGACTTTTTCTTACCGTCACGAAAAAACCACTCACAGGAAATAAGCATGCCTTCCGCCCTCCAGCTTTTGTGTTTCTAATTTTCTTGGTTTCTATTATCTCAGAAACAGAGGAGTAGCCCTGTTTATTGCTTTAGATTTTATCTTGCCCACTCCTGTGGACAATACCAATTTCATTTCTGTCATCTCCTAGATTTCAGAACTAAATTTCATTCCATTCCTACTTTTGTTCATCCCATGGCCAAGAGATGAGGTCATAATGTCATTTCTAATTTTGAACCTCTACAGCAGGCCTCTTTTTTAAAGTTGAATTTTATATTTAGCAATTCTGAGAAAAAGTCCCAAGTCATCACTAAAAGATATCTGTCACTAATCATCCTGAGACTTTAGGTAATGCACTTGGTCTCAGGAGCCTTAGTTTCCCCGTTTGTAATATGTTGATATTAAAAAATGTGCGCAATGGGCCGTTGGGAGGATCATGAGCTCATAACCACTAAAAGATTTTGCTTCAGAGAACATGATCTCTAAAACATTCTTCCTCTCTTTTAGGAAACAGATGTAGCTTAACGTTTTCACCCTGCAATACAGTTCCACATATTGGGAAGATGAATACTTAGATTATTACAGTATTACTGAACACCACATCTTCTGCTTGCAACCCTTAATGCTCCCTTTCATTTCCCATTTCCTAACAAGGCTCCTTTGAGTCTTACCTAAGAATACTTGATGACAGAGTGTGGCACAAGCATTATTCTGGGATAAGAGAATAATGATTTTGTATACACATATTGTATCATCCCATTTCCTCTAAAACAGCTTTATTTTGAGAAGGAATGCATACATTTTTCTAAGATTTACTTCCACAACTTTGAATGAAAAGCTAAATTCCTTCCCTAACTTCTAATATGCTCGGAATTTAACAGCTATATAATACCAGTCACTTAGACAACAGAACAAACTAAAAACAACTCTTTCTTTAAGATAATATCTTATATATTATATATATAATATCTTCTGGTCTATAAATTTTAGTTGATTTCAAAATTGAAAACCGTGTTCATTGAGATGCTGTGAATCAGTAGGCTAACTTGTATTTTGTGGCTCACTGCAGAAATTTGTTCTAAAATTCAAATTATAATATTTTCTTCTATTACTGAATACTTCTTTTTCTCACTCCCTCACTGCCTAACTCTCTCTCTCTCTCTCTCTGTTTTCTACATAATTTTCCCTACATTAGACACAATGAACAGGAAGTGCATAAATTGATATATTTATCAATTACTTGTTACCAAACAGAAATGGAGAGTTTTGGTTGATAAGATTAGCCTCCAAAATAGTCACTGTATATCCTACTCATCATTAATAAAGTAGCCAAACTGTTACAAAGGTAAACCAAGGCACCATAAAACTTTCAAGAGTTTATTTGAGCAAACAGTGATTGATAAACTGGACTGTTCCTGTCCAGAAGTGATTCAGGAGCTCCACTGGAGAATATAAGGAAAATTATTTTATAGAGCAAACACAGAAGTAAATAAAACATTAGATTGGTGATAGTTATATAGCTGTCTCCTTTGGTACCCTCCACTGGAAGGTCCCTAGTTATATAACATTGTTGGATGCTTCTGGTTGGCTAAATATAAGTCTGGATTTTTAAAAAATAGGTATTTATGAGAAATAATTCAAGTTAGGTATTGCTTATGCTTGCAATTCAAGCAAGGGAAAGGTCACTTATAGGGTATAACTGGCTTTGTCTGCTCAAGGATTCCTCAGGCCTTGGTCTCCATTTAAACATACTTTAACACTAATTTTCAAATTATAAACTATACCTAACATTAATACTGAATTTCTCACTTCACAACCCTGATTATTTATTAGAGTACATAGAGAAATCTTCAAAAAGTAGATGGAAAGACAGTAGCGGAATTTTGCTCACAATTACAGTGCATGGAATATCAGTTGTTGAAAGGAGCGCAGGTACACAGCTTGCACAGTTCCAGCAGGCGGTTAGATGACTGAGAGCAAACCAAGCCAAACCAAACCAAACCAAACCAATCAAAACAAAATAAACCAAATATAAAAAGAGGAGAAAGACCTAAGTGAATAGACCAGTGCTCAGGGTCTTGACTCAAAGAATTTTTATAAAATGTGGGAAAAAAATTATACCGACTGAATGCTTTATTAGTTCTGGAGAAAAAGTCAGTGATGCATCTGATAGAATAAAACATCCAACCAAGTTCTTTAAGAGAAAA
Source organism: Cuniculus paca (assembly GCA_004365215.1). NCBI lineage: Eukaryota > Metazoa > Chordata > Mammalia > Rodentia > Cuniculidae > Cuniculus > Cuniculus paca. Next base: position 5,835 of record RJWT010008390.1, on the reverse strand, counting down.
AAGAAATAATGATGGTGGAGATAGAGAAGTGGCCCAGTCTATGAGAATTTCTCTGCATTTCCTTAGAAATCTGAGGAGAGTGCAGTATAATTCCCTAACTATGACATTGAGCACTTGGAATCCTGTTAATTCCCAGTAAATGTATGTGGAATGAGTGAATGCAGAACAAAGAAAAGTGACAACAGGTAAAATTTAGAGATACATACACATCTCACTTAATGAAATTTTCCTTGCTTCCAATCAAAGCCTGAGCAAATCAGACTTCATTTTGGTCCTAAGTCTCTTATTTTATAGAAAAAGTAATAATTTTTTTTCAAATTATCAAGGATAAAAGGAGAAATTTATTCTTAGACTAGTCTTCTGCTTATAATAACAAGACAAAGCTGTAGTCTGAAAATTTTAGGCTCATCCCTCCTATGTTGATTTCTAAGCATGTTTGTGTAAATAAGAAATTAAGGTGGAGAGATAGATATGATTAAAAGCTTCATTGACTTTAGAATTATTTATTGTGCGTGTACCATATCCAAAGTATCTTTGAGTCATAAAAATTACACAGTGACCGATACCAGTTTGAAAATTTTAAGCTATACAGACATATCTCTCTGCCTCTCCCCACCCCCAGGTATGTCTCTGCAAACTAGGGCATTAACTTTACAGAATATATCCAAACCACAGGCAATAATTTTATGTGCTTAATTACCATAGTTTAAACCATGATTCATTAACAGTTCCATAACTCTATCTACTGCCACTCTGGCCCTATAGTTCACAATAAAACATTCCTAGATTAAAAATGTATTTACTTGTTTTTAAGATGTTCAAAAAGGAAAATTTCAATCCTTTATCTAGAAATCTTTCCACAAATTCTGCAATTTTATTAACCTTAAGGTTTCCATCTATAAACCATGTAAGAGTTTGTGATTTCAATTTATGTACATTTCGTCCTTCTTTGCCATTTCTTTTGCTTCTTTTTTGAGACGAAACTTTCTTTCAGAAGCTATGTGTTTATAGTTTAATGCCATGTAATCTTTAATTGGGGGCTTGATCTCAATCTTTTTATACTTTGTAAAGTCCATGTGAATTACAAATGTTAAAGTACCATCCCAAGTGGACTTCTCTGCATGACATGCTCACTGCACATAGACAAGTCAAACAAAAGATAATGTCTTCACATCCTAGAGCCCAGGGATGATTCTAAAATTGTTTAAAAAAAAAAGAGGCATTATTTAAAGTTACTCAGGGGAATTTTATTTTTCTACTAATGTCTTTTTTAATCTGTTCTCAAGGGACATCCCCTGAAGTTTGGGATGGTATGTAGCTCTAACTGCTAAGTGGCTATTAATTTTCTACTTCTCTGGACATCAGGTACAACTCTGATAAGGACAGAGCCACCAGCCCATAACATATGTGTAATTTCAATTACCCAGAGTACCAGGTATAGAGCTCTTCACATACTAGCTTATCTTGCTATGCTTCAACAAACAGACTGAAGTGGAAATACAAGTCTCCTAAGAGGAGGACAAGTCTTTTCTTCTTTTAGTCAACTAACCCTCCTTCCTCACTTGGGGTCCAAGTGAACTGGGTTACTTTCAAAGCCATAAACAGTAATGTGCCAGGGCCCACAAACAGACAGTGTTGTTCTCAGCCAGAAATCTACACCCTTGCAACAAAAACTTATATCTCTGACTCTGTTTTAGTTTGTGTTTAGCATATGTGAAATTGATATCAGAGGATATTAAAGTTTATGTCTGTGACATATAATGATTACATTCATTATGGGTAGTTCCTACATGTACATGACACATTTTAAATATTTTTATGCCCCTTTTCCCTACCCCATACTGCCAGTCTCAGTCTCTTGGTCCCCTTCTCATTTGCATAAGATTTTTCTCCCTGTTTCCTTTTATCAGTCTTTTATTTTGCTCTTTACTTTATTTGTACTTTGGATTACTCAAATGAAAGAAGTAATGTGGTACGTTGCTTTAGAGCACTATGTTTATAAAAATGATATCAAGGACTCTAAAACAAGCACAGGAGAACTATGAAATCAAATGTGTTCATTAGTTTTCAGTTAATATGAAGTATTTGTTTAACATAATGCACTGTAGGGAAAACTATATCAGTATAACCTAGAGTTGACTTCATCAAAAATCATTAGTAATGCTGTGGGTGCAGAATCCTGTGTAACTACGAATGTGTTGGAGAGTGTTTATCATTACCCAGGGTAACTGACAAAAGAAAACAGAAATGCTCATCTAAAGGCGTCTATTAAACTACTGACAAGTGTAGCTTTAATATGTGGCTTTCTGTTCTCAAATATGTACCAATTTTCAAGAGTATCTTTATTTAATACACTACAATAATATTTATCATCATCATCACATATTTAGTATATGCTATGTACATTTTCTTACTTTTTATAGTAGTAAAAAAGGTGAAAATCTAAATGCACACAGTAGTACACTGATTAATAAAGTATCATCTCTCCATAAAATGGGATATTATGTGATCACTGAAAAGAATAACTTTATATTCTTGTATGAACTATAACATAAAACAGTTTAAGTGAAAAAATAAAACGTGGAAGAGTGTGTTTGTATTTGTTTCAAGAAGGAAGATAAAAAGAGCACAGTTATAACTATACATTATATACTTACGGGCTATTTCTGAAAGAATACACAAGAAAAACTAATAACTTTTGTTGCCCTTGAGAAAGGGAATTTGAAGACTAAGATTAAGAGCTGGAGGGAGAAATTTTACTATTTTGCCTTTGTTCCAAATACATAATTTTAACAATTTAAAAATAAGATCACCTGTTTGATTCCCCAGCACAGCAAAAAAATAAAAATTCGATTTAATATTTATTAAGAAGAAATAAAATGATGTATTATCCTTTATTAACAGGTTTTGAGAAAAGTTAAAGTGTAATCATTCAGTATATGGATAGAAAATTTCAGAGGTGATGTTCAAAGTTAGACAGGTGATATATTTATTATACATGACATTCTGTTTTATGATTCTCCATTTCCACTAAAATTCTAATAAGACAAGTGGCTAATAGCTGTGGTTATTCAACTCTTGGAATGGATACCAAAGAGAGTTCTATAATTTCCCTCCAGAAAGATTTCACAGTAAAAAACAATAACAAAAACAAGCAAGCAAAAGTCAGGCTTTTTAGTTTGTGTAAGGCAAGAGTTCCTGGGTTAATGGAATGAGCCAAATAAATCCTGTCTGGAAGTCTTGGATAATCAGGCTCTCAGATGAAATCATATATTCCAATACTATGGACAGATCAAAGAGAGAAGAAAGAGAAGAAAACCAAATTCTAGTACAACCAACTTGCCTCTGACCAAACTCCACCTAAATGAAATAAAAGTCACCAATCACACACTTGGTTTTGCCAAAACACTGGAAATGGAATCTTCTTAGAAACTAAAGACAGAGGAGCTAAAACAAAAGATGGAAAAGAGGAACCAGGCAAGGATGTCTCAGAAAGGGAACACTCAAGAAAATTCCAATGTCCATCAGAGAGATAATCTGGAAAGAACAAATCCTCGTGATTCTACTTTGAGGCGTCTCTGATTCTGTGCATCTCTATGATGATACAGAGCCGTCAGAGTACTTGTAAGACAGATGAGATTGCTAGAATTGTGTCTGACACAAACATGGTCTCAAGGTTCATATATATTTTATATGGTACTTAATTTCTTTTTTCATTTATATTTAAAAAAGAAAAAATGAACCTCTTTAGAGGTAAATCAGTGAGACTTCAGGGTAAAAGTAACTAGTGAAAGACTTTCTCCATACACCTGAATGATGAAGCATATCCACTAACTCACAATTCTTTTTCCATATATAAGAATCTTTCTTTTTAGGAAAACTAAGAAAATGGCCACAACACAGAGAAGCGAGTCTCTGAGAGACAGGAACATTTAAAAAACAAGGAAATTGATATTTGATAATATATGATCACTCTATTTAATTGTACTGTACACATTAAATTAATGACTTAATTACATTCATTCATACTGTACATGGCTGGAAACAGAATGAATTCACAGGGCAGAGTCACAATCAGACAAGGAAAAAGGACCACCAAATTTCCACACTTTCAATCCAGCAATCACCCAAAACCATCAAGAATATCATACCTGTTTATAGAACTGCATACGTCAGATGTTACTGTCAGTCTCATGTAACTGGGACCTTAGGAAAAAGTGATTTCTTCCAGAAATTCTCCAGAAAGCAGCTCTATTTTCATTAGCAGAATTCCAGGTCAACCTGGAGTTCAATTCACCAAGATGACTGCCAACTCTGTTGCTCATTTGCATTTTAAAAATAAACTCTATATTGAAATTTCTTTATTAATATCTTTAAATATATTTTTTCAGATGAATCAAATGAACTCAATTCAACCAAAGGACTTGCTTTGCGCACTCTCTGACGTGGCTGGTGATAGGAGGCAGGGACTATGCATGGTAAGGTAATCTTGCAGGATTTGGAATGCATGAGTGGCATCATGAGGAAAGACACAGTATTGAGAAAAGTGAAAAAAGGGAGTCAAGCAGAGAAGATGATAAGAAATTGTTGCGGCTTCTTGGTAGGAAACTTTCAGACTGTAACAGGCCAGTCACTGATGGGAGGGGCCACCCTGCAAAGCCTGAGGAAGCTAGTCAGAGGGAACTTTGCTTTTGTTCCAAGACTGCCCTCCATCTCAGCCAGTTGTTTTCTTCTTACCCAGGGAGAGCAGCCTTCTTTCTCCTGTTCTTCCCTCCAATAAGGAGTGTCTCATGAGTCCCTGGAAACAGCTGTTTCCCACAACACTACTTTGTGGAAGATGGACAACAACAAAAAATAACTGGTGTCATTCATATTTTGTATGAGTAACTTTTCAAAAGGTAGGTCTCCTAAAACAAGTTACTAACGTTTATAAACCTATATTCGAATTTGGACCAAGTATATTGTTGTTATGACCCTTCAAGGAGAAAAAAATCAAGTTGTTTCAATACTTGAGCAATGACAACCTCTGACTTCTGTTGAAATGACAGCAGGAGACAAGGGTGAGAAGAAAGCCTCCTCCCTCTCAAACACAAGCTGCACATCAATCTTATTTCCTGTACAATCAGTTATCAATCAGTAAGAGCAAGGACCTGCATTCCTATTACAGAAACATCTTGAGTTTCAATGACCGGCCAAGCCAAGTATTCTGACATAGAGTCAATAAGAAGGTGACAGAAGTTCTAATTACTTGTACATATCTTCTCTCCTAATTTAGTTGTGCAATCATCACAAATTATTCCACCCATGTGCTAATAATGCTAGGGATTTAATAGAGAAAACAAGCAATAAAAAGGAAATGTCCTTAAGGTTTTTTTTTTTTCTTAAGGCTACATGCTTATTTGGAGTCTTCAGTATAACATATCACTTTGTTTTCAACTTAAGATCTCACTACAAATCAACCATTAAAATTTACTTCAAGAACATGTATCATATTTGCTTTGTGATTACATATAAGCCCTGGAATTACGTTCACATACTTCTACACTAATGGTTTTAGATTACTTTAAATGATCTATTTTTTTTCCTATTCAACCATTATTTAAATAGTGGGAGTATATGAATTCTCTGATGCTCTGCATAAAGTCAACTTTCTTAACCTGTTAAATGTTTATCATGGGCACTTAACAATGATATCCAAAACATAATCATGACTCTTTACCTAATTAATGAATTAAAATCATTTACACTCTTTCTATACTGCAGTCAAGGGTAGGAATACATCTTTGTTGACATATTTTTCTCTGAGTGCTACTTCTAGTGATTCTGAATAGAAAA
>RJWT010008389.1:0-26352 GCA_004365215.1 Cuniculus paca | reverse complement strand
CAAAACAATGAAAATGATACAGGACTTCAAAACAAGATAATAGGGAATTAACAATGGCCACCACCTTCAGAAGCAGATTCCCCATAGATGCTGCATTGTATATTGTTATCTTCTGAATAGATGATCAGACTACTGACTTTAGACCTGCAAAGCCAGTGAAACACTAAACACTACAAGCATTAAGTTGTATTTTACCTCAATAGCTATCATCTCAGCCTGTGTTTCCCCAGATCAGCCCATTGCTTACAGCAGAGGGGGTGTGTTTTTCTTGTTTCCCAGCTGACATGCTGGAAGAGGCTGGCATCTAACTCTCCCCCCAGCAGCCCATGCATGGTGCTGATTTGCTGGGAGGGCTTGCTTGTTGACTTCTTGTTCTCTTCCCTCTCATTCTACAAATGGTGCTGACTCATGGGTAAAGGCTGGCATCTGGCTCTACCCTGAGTGGCCCACACATGGTGCCGATTTGCAGGGAGGGCTTGTTTCTTGTTGACTGCTTGTTCTCTTTCCCCACAGTCTGTGAACGGTGCTGACTCATGGGAAAAGCCTGGCATCTGGCTGTCTAACAAGGGGCCCATGCATAGTGTTGTTTTGCAGGGAGGGATTGCTTCTTGTTGACTTTTTGTTCTCTTACTCCACAGTCCATGAGAGGTGCTGACTCATGGGAAAAGGCTGGTGTCTGGCTGTCCCCCCAGTGGCCCACACATGGCACCAATTTTCAGGGTAGGCTTGCTTCTTGTTAACTTCTTGCTGTCTTTCCCTGCAGTCCCTGAATCTAGGTCTGTTTTTATTCTCATATGAGACCTCCCCACATCCTGAGATACTAAGAAGCCACTACGAAATCTTTGTTCTGGAAGATGGTTTTTCCTGATCATTTACTGTCTCATTTATTCAGCACTGTTTACTGTACATTAACTGTCTGCTGTCCACCGTGATAGTTACTGGCTACTTTCAATACAAGGATGTATCTGACACAGACCTCAGATTTCAGTGTTTGCAACAGTTTATTCAGTTCTCAAGTGCAAAAATATAGCAGCATCAGATTGTGAAGGTCTAGAACCTCCTCAGGGGTTACTTAAAAACTTCAGTCTATATCAGGGCCTGCAATGAGCACTTCTTGCTTTAGACTCCAGAGTCAGAAAGTGTTTGTACGTCTTCAACTCTTTAGAGTTGGAAGATATGAAAAATGAGCATAAATAATGGTTTATCTGAATAATGGTTTATTTGGAAAGACATACAGCTCAAGCTACTCTTTAACAGTGGCCTCAGCTCCTTTCTCCTTATTTGCAGGTCTGTCATAGTGCAGTTTCAAAATTTAGCTGCTTGGAATGTAAAAAGAGAGTGGAATTATGATTAGAGGATTCTTCTTCACTGGAAGTGGTGATATGGGGTAAGCACAAGAAAATATCTTAATCTTGATGCCTTTCTCTCTGGCTAATAATGATGCTAATGATAATAGAGGAGATTTACAAGGAAGCATTTATCCCTAGTAATGTAATCATGCATCTAACAGCTACTTCCTATGTCCAGTGCTGTTATAAAGCAGTTTTTCTCATCTTCACTTTCAATCATACATGTTATTCTAAGGCACTGACTACCCTCACAAATTTATATTGATTAATAATTACAGATACCATTTTCTTCTTTCTTGGAGCACAACTTCATTTTTAGCATAAGAGCTATTTCTCTTGAATTAATTAATGATGATTTTCTTTTTTATTTTAAGGGGACGTTCACTTTCATTCATTGTCTTAACCTTTTCATCAAGGCCTCACTATGCGTGGGGAGTGGTCTGGGCACTGAGGCTACTGAACAAGGTAGGCGGAAAATCTACTTGTATAGAGATTAATTCTAGGAGAGGACGCAAACAATAAACTAACAAAAATAAGTAAATACTTTTATATGAGATAACAATAAATGCTAAGAGGGAACAAAAAGTTCAGAGGAATGGCTTTTCAGTTCTGCCTATGTTCCCTGTGATCTTCAATTTACTTGTTCACATTTGGATACTCTTGAATTGGTTCACCCTCATCTACTCCCTTGCAGATGTTCATTGGTGTGCTGCGCTATGCTAAGCAGCAAGAGCTCTACCTGGGTGGGGCACACAGTTTTGTGGAAATGAAATAATCATGAAAATGCATGATTTTAAGCTTTGATAAACATTAACGAAGGAAACATACAGCTAAGAAAACCTGACAGAGGATCCAGATTTAGTTTTAGGGTTGGGAAATATTTTTTTTCCATTGCTCAGATGGGGAAACTTTATTTTTAGTATAATAAGGTTATGTACTAGGCAGAAAGTAGGGGAAACAGCCCTTCCACATTGGAATGAGGACAATTTCCATGGGAAACGTTACTGAACACCACATTCAAGTTTGTGAGTTTGTCAGATATCCCAGATTTTCTTCTTCAGGTCACATTGTTAATTTCAGCCTGCCTTTATAATGGCCATTGGCCATAGCTGAGGGGGAAAACAACCTCTTTTAGGAAGAATATTTGACCTGAAATTTGAGGTAGAAGTGAGAGTTAAGTGGATAAAGAGAGTAGGAAGAGGAGAGAGTCTTACAGATTAAAGGCATGATAACCATACAGGTTATAGGTGGAATGAGGCTTGCAATATTTAAAGTCATAGGGTTATGGTGGAGAATTAGGCAGGACCATGTGAAAACGCAAAAGATGTAATAGAAAAACTCCAAATCTGAATGGAAACTGGAAGCCATTGAAAGATTTTAAGAAGGGAAAGAGACAGAATCAGATTGTAGTTTTTAATAAATGAATCTGGCAACACCGGGAATACAGAGGAACAAAAATTAATGCAGGGAGATCAGGTGTGGTGAGGAATTATAGTAGTGCAGGTTCAGATGATACTGTGAAGATTAAGATGAGGTTTTAGAAGGGTTGGACATTTATTTAGGAGGTAGTGGTGTATTATTAAATATTGGGGTGAAGTTCTGGATCAAGGATGGCTCCTTCATTTCTGGATTGCATAGTTGGTGTTAAAGTAGTTTAAAGTTTTCAAGGAGAAATAAAAATGGAAGTAATGAAACATTTTGGGGATTCCTAAGCAGAAATATACAATAAGTGATTGTGGTTTATTATCTGATCTGCACTGGAGATACAAATTTTTGAGTCATAAGTTCATGCAATAAAACATTTATATTTAGTTTCAAGATAAACAGAAATACTCTTTTCCATGAATGGATACCCACTTACATCTTCCTCCTTGGAACCAACCTGGTAATAGGGATGGAAGAAAAGGCTGAATCCTAAGGAGTAAGTGACTATTATTTCCTTTTATTTATTCTTTTTTTATTCTTTCATGAGCAATAATAATGAAGTCAAACAATATGTTGCACAATTTCCAGAAAACTGAGTTAAATATAGAGAATTTAAACCGCATGAATCCGGGATAATTTGCATAGAGTAGGCGATTAATACACATTTGTTGTTTGGTCAAGTCCTACTAAAAGTATTGCTAAATCATTTGCTTGTATTAGATTTGTTTTAAGAAACACATCCATAACCAGAAATACTTCTATGCTCCCCTTTAAGAAGAGAAGAGAAAGCCCTTCTCATCCCAGAGGCTGAGTTTGACTACGTAAACAGTTCAGTGACCTGGTATAACTTCAGACCCAAAATTTCAGTCTGTCACTTAGCCTTTGGTGGCCATAGGCCGTCTTGGCTAATATAACTTGGCAAATACGAAGTGTTTTATGACAGAGGCCATGTGGAAAGAACTTGGTTATTTTGCAAAAGATTTTGCCAATGTTTTTAACTACTCACCTTCCCAAATACTCTGCTCTAAGCAAATTAATTTACAAATATCTTATATTTTCCATGTCTTTTTCCATTGTCCTCTCTAGGGACCAAGGACTTGGCATGAACATCAACCCTACTAACCTCAAGGGATCAGAGCCTAGTTATCTAGAGGGACCAGAAACAGACAATTTGAAATGCAAGTTCAAACTGTTGTCAAGAAATGAAATCAAAGGGTAGAACCAGAGGAACAGAGGTAATGCTAGATCTTAGAATATGAGGTCATAGATGTAAAAGGTGGTGGGAAATTAAGAATTGAGGTCAGCAATAGGTCTCTGAGACCAGCACACAGATACCCTAAAATGGGAAACAATTACCAAAGGTAGCTGTGAATAACCAAGGGTGTCTAGAATTTCTTCCAGTGGGGCTGGGAAGCTAGAGGGCAGTGTGTAAAGGTGCAGGACTATCTCAGACACCTGGTGCTTTGCTTCACGTTAGTGTACTCCTTTGCAGTGCTGTCCTTTCCATTTCGCAACCTGAATCATTTCTGTTTTCTACAAACCAGCTCAAGCTCTAGTTCTTGTATGATAAATTGCTAAAGCATTTAATTGCCTGCAGAACAATTTGAGTAAAAATGCATTTCTTATTAAAAACGTCAACCCATTGTAATGTGTTTGTTTTAGGAGGCGGCTTTTTCAGTCTTTTGTAAATGTTAACCATTTTGCTGTCTTTCCTCTGTAATTTAAATCTTTTTTTCTTTTGAAAAATGCCTATTAATTTTTAGAAAATAATTATCTAAGATGTTTTAGTTATATTTTTAAATTTAAAGCATCACATGTTCATTGCTTATGAACCTACTTGAGGTTAGGGATCATGTTTTACTTACATAGTTTTATATACTTTATAATGGTAGTCATAATAATAATGTCTATTAAGTGTCTGTACATTCCAGATACTTCACTCATTTCTACTTTTCATAGAAAATCTTCCAGGTATGGGTTTTCATTTTGGGTTTTAGAAAGCTTGATCTGTTCAGAGATAGAGCCAGTAAATGTTGGGGTTGTGATCAGAATTCAAATATGAGTTTTTAATCTGAATTTAATCAGAGATGAGTTGATTAATCTGAATTGTTGGTGACACAAATTATGGACTTCATTTCCTAGAGCTTCTGTGACCAATTCTAGAACCAGGCTACACAGGACAGAAAAGGAGATGTTAAGGAGGTAGGGGGCAAACGTTTTGTGCTTCTGTATTTTACAAGGGAAAAAAATCTTTAGTTTCTTTCTCATTTTTTATCTGTCTTCTCTGTGACCTTTGTTATTCCTGGTCTTTTCCCTTGTTCATAAACACACATGTGAAAAAATTTATTTTTTGTGTCGTACTTTAATCCTTCCTCTTCCCTTCCTGATATAGTTTTTCATAAGTAAATGTGTACCTTAACCTATGTTTATGCTTTATCTGAAGATTTCTTAGCTAACTACCTACATACCAAAAAGCTAATTTGCCTACAGGAGGCTAATTTGTATGATCTGCCTTGAACACACACACACACACACATACACACACAGACACACACACACACATTTCTTGAAAGCAAAAACCAGCAGGTTCTAGCAAATTCATAAATTCATTCTCGGAAGTAACCAAGCTAATTTTCTGGCCTAAAGAGTCTCTATGGAGTCCCCTAAATCATCAGATTTGTTTCTGAGTCTTAAATTGCTATTTGCCATCCTCCACTTCTGTGCTCAAAGATCTTCTCTGCGTCTCAGGCAACTCTGTGCTTTGCAACTGATCACTATCATGTGGTCACATATTTCCAGATGAGCATGGATAAAATGTAGGAAAATTAGTAAAATCAGGAACTGCATATTGAATTACTAGTGTGTGTTATATATTTAAAAACTTGGACAAATGCATAAATTAATGGTGGTAATCAGAAAAATGCTCTATTAGTCAGGTCTATTACCATGTCCTAGGGAGATTGCTCAGAGGCCTGGGGGAGAAACTTATTTTGGGTTAGGGGTGGGCTGATAGCTAATGAGTTAGTACTTTAGCACACACCAGAAGAAGACAGGAAAAACTAAGAAAGCTTTTGAAGAGTGTGACCTCTAAGAGCTCGGGGGTATTCTTCAAGTATAATAATTGATCCTCAATCTATGCCAAGTGATGCTCCAAATGATTAATCTGTGCTGTCTCATTAAAACTTCAGTATTAACCTTTGAGGCTAGTTTTGTTATCATCCCCATTTGACTTTGAAGAAACCAAGGCTTTCAGTTTAAAATCAGGAAATTTGTGAAAATTCACACAGTAAGTAGTAGAATTGAGCTCTCTGATCCCAGAGTCTACATCATCATTATGATGTTATTTTGCCTCTTAGCATACTCCGTTTTGACTGTTGGAGAACAAGAAATATTTATTAATGTACACATTTGTGCAGGTTACTTGTGTACTTCACTCATTAGAAGTTTTATAGTTTAATAGCCCTTCACAAGATCCTTTAAGGAGAAAAGGAAAAGGCAGACCTCAAAGGAAAAGGAAATCTTGAAAGGTGGAAGGATGAGGGCTGAAAACAATGTTGACTCTAGATTTAGTTACAGAACTGGATACTCTGCTGGGACAGGAAGTGATAAAGGCCACCATCCGTAATGAAAACTAGAAGGACAGTGAGTTTGAAAAAACAAGAACGTAAGACTCAGACATTTTATTGACTGACTCAGACAATAATATGTCTGATTTATTGGGATCAACATGCCAAACTTTTATGAAAGTAAGATAAAAGATCAGGTTCAAGTGATTAATCTGTGGTGACGTTAAACTTACAGTACTGTTCACTACCTTTAAGAACTTATGTTCTGGGCTTTGAGGGTCACAAAGGGGTCAGGTGTTGTACATGGATCCTGGGCAATAATAATCTCATGCTGGAGCCCTAGATTGCAATGGTTTTTGGGAGCAGATTTGTGAGAAAAGAGTGAAAAGGAAGTAAGAAGGAGGATGTTTATTTTTAATAGAGACCCTGCCCTAACTTCCTGAGCTAAAACCAGTCTAGACTTGTTTTTCCATTTTACACAATGTCCGCAACAACAGAATAAATTTATTAAAACCAAACAAACTGGGGGTTGAGTTTTGGCACAGAAAATCTGACAGAAATAGAATCAGCTGCTTCTGAGTTGAGTCTAGTGACTGATCTACAAACCAGAAGTAGATTAAGGCTGAACTGGCCTCCCCTGAACCAGTTCTTTTCATTTTGAGCAGACAGTGCGGAAGCAACGTGGAACCTTACTGTCCAGGGCATGAACTAGCAAGTCTGGTCAGTTTTGCCCTTTTTCCCCTTCAATTTTCAAAGCTCAAAATTTTGGCTAGAAGGAAATCTTGTGGTTATTTTCCCGATGACTTTATTTTGTGTGGGGAAAACTGAGTCTCAGGAGCTTTGGATTAAAATAATACATTGCTAACTTGCCAGACAGTAACTGTGAGTGAGGAGATTGCATTTCCTATGCACTGGAAAATAAGGTACAGCTCAGGATGGATTAAATTCTTTATTAATGGGTAGACTCTGTTGGGGATTAGCTAGTTTCTCCTCTCTCACTCTTCACCATTTTAGGCTGCCTTTAGGAGCCCTTCGGCACCCCCACGAGTGGGTGTGTGCGTGCAGAGTGTGTACTCATGGGAGTATCTGAACCTGGGCCAAAGTCAATGTGTATTTTCACATTTCAGAATGCTTTCCATTCTTTGTCTCATTTTATCCCTACTACATGCTCATAAGGAGAGAGAAGGTTAATTGTAACTCTATTTCACATGTAAGAAAAATGAGGCACGGTGTTGTTCCCAAGGTGACATACTGTTTAGTGGGTAAGACAGGATAAGAATACAAATGTCCTCTCTTTTGTTTCAGTTTTCCTTATAGAGACCATGTTCCCCCTCCAATCCTCTCCATTTATATGAATTAGAGAAGTTGTACAGTAAACGAATACTGAAAGGGGCACATGTGTCTGTGTTTATTTTTACTAAAGATGCTTCTAGTTAATTAGTGCTAACATATTGAGCTTATTTTAGAGAGATAGGCAGCTCTACCTCTTATCCAGATCTTGTTATTTTAAAATGTAGCTGTATGCTAAAGAAGTAGATCCTTTTCCTGTTTTTTTTTTTAAATGAAAAAAGATTCTATCCTTGATGTACATGCCAAAGAAGGAAACTAGAGCCCTCCTACCAGATATAAATATCAACTGTAAATGTATCAGACTTAAGTGTAAAACCTTAAACTATGAAACCTCCAGAAAAAACATATGGGAAATGCTTTAGGACATTGACCAGGGCAAAGATTTTTTTGAATGTGATCATAAAAGCCTAGGCAACAAAGACAAAAATTGACAGATGTAATTATATCAAACTAAACACCTCTGTACCACACACACACACAATGAATAGATAAGAATAAGCAGACAAAGTATTTTCAAAATATACATGTGAAAAGTGGTTGATATCCAGTATTTCTAAGGAATTAAGACAACTCAATAGCAAAAAACCCAATAATTTGATTTAAAAACCGAACAGACATTTCTTAAAAGAAGAAATACAAACAGCCAACAGATAAATGAAAAATATTCAAAAGCGCTAACCATTAGGGAAATGTAAATCAAAACCATGTCATACCCTCTCACCCCAGTTAGAATGGCTATTATATAGATTAAAAAAACACACACAAAAAAGGGAACTGTCAAGACTGTCGATGGGAATATAAATTAGTGCAGTCATTAAAGGAAATTATATGCGGGTTCCTCAAAAAACTGACAGTGAAATTACTGCATGATCCAGCAATCTCATGCCTGCATAGGTACCCTAAGGGAAGGAAACTGCATGTCAAAGAGATCCTTGCACCCCCGTGTTCACTGTGCACTATTCAAAGTAGCCAGCATGTACGATCAATCCAAACGTCCAGCAGCAGATGAATGGATAAAGAGCATATGGCATACAATAAATGGGGGAACACTGCTGAGTCATAAAATGGATGAAATCCTGTTATTCATGACAACACAGATGGACTTGGAGCATCTTATGTTAAATGAAATAAACCAGAGGTAGAAAGATCACACTTCCAGGTGTCACTCATATGTGGAATCTAAAAATGGTGATCTCATAGAACTTGAGCATAGCGTTTACCAGAGACTGAGACAAGTAGCAGGGGGAGGCAAGCAGAAGGGAAGGCAGAGAGAATGTTCAATGAGTCCCACCTTACAGTGAAACAGGAGCAGGAAGTTCTGGCATTCTATGCACACTAGGGTGAATACAGTTAACCATGCATTGTGCATTTCAAAGTAGCTGTGTTTTGGATGTACTCCCCATAAAGAAATGATCTAAAAATAGGTGCTAGGTATGCCAGTCACCCTGATACGATCATTTTCCAATGTATACATGAATCAAAATATCATATTGAGGGCTGGGGATGTAGCTCAGTAGTAGATTACTTGCCTAGCATGCGCAAAGCCCTGGGTTTTATTCTTATCACTCCCCATAACATTGTACCTCATTAATATGTAGAATTATCTTGTCAATGAAAAAGCAGGACCAGAAATACAGCTCAGTGGCATAAGCGCCTGCCTGACAAGCACAAGGTCCTGAGTTCAATTCCTAGTACCAAAACACACACACACACACACACACACACACACACACACACACACACAAAACTTCATCTCTGACTCTTCTACTGCACACATTCTTGTGATAGATTATGATAGTCTAGATGCCCTAAATATACAAACCTTTATGATCTTTAAGTGCTAGGCAAAGAAATAACTCTGGTGAAGGCAATACTGCTGGGAAAAATGACTATTCTTAAGAGATTTCCCTATTCCCTTAAAATCTCTTCCTTTTAATTCAACTGTGACCACTTTGGTCTGATCTTAGAGGCTCAATCTCCCAATAGGAAAAAAAAAAAACAAACCCTTTTATCTTGAAGGATTTTGCATATCTGTTTATTTATGGGGTGTGTTCCTTACAGAAATATGGTCACAAAAAGGACCATGAAAAATTAATATCAGTTCCACAATTGAAAAACAAAACAGCCTTTTCTGTGGTTTGGGTTCTATTCTGGTCTGGGTGACTAAGAGCTGTAACTAATATTGGGCCCCTTCCAAATATGTCTTTTTTGATGGTTATCACAGCTTTTCTCATTCATTCGTTACTAATGACAATGTGTTTTTAAGTTAGTCTTAAAGTTTCTATTTCTGCTTCTAAGTTGGAAACATTTTGCTTAAAACAGGACATTTTGAGTGTTTTGTGACTTGAGCTATTTGAAAATGACTATGCTAAGATACCAAGTTGTAATCAGAATTACACAGTTTGGGAAATGATAAATTCTCACTAAGGAAGTTTGGAAGAACTTGAATATCATGTAATTTGACAAATTGGAAAATGAGACAGCAGAAGAACTAGAAGGTCATAAGCTAATGACAATTCTCAAACCATAGCCTTAGTAAATGGTCATCTTAACACTTGGTCTGGCTTGCAAAATTATAGCCATGCTTACCCTTACTTGCTGCCATTCTTTTCCAACACAAGTGGGACCAAACAGAGCAATGGTTCTCTGACCTTTTGATTCTTACCTTACACGTCAATAACTCCTTATTGGTCACTACCATTCTTGAATTTCACAATTATGTAAATATCTTACCACAAACCACCTTGCCCTTCCACGTACACCTAATATTTCCACTTATTGGCTGACTTAACCTCTTTCCTCTTCTAGCTCTGGTATACTATTAGTGGTATTAAAGGAAACAAAACAAAACAAAACCAGGAGAAGGGAATAGAATGAGTCAATCCAAGAGAGAATGCAGGTCTGAGGAATTAGATCATGAGTAATTATTTCTCATTCTCACTCTGTGGTATGTTTGTCATAGTGTGGTAGAGGGAAGGTACATGGGTCACGAGGGAGTACCCTCTGGGGCCAGTACAATTCTGGTAGTCATGGTGTAAAGGGTAGAAATTGCAGAAGGCCAGAACTTACATGCACTATTGGATGTATATCTATTTTCCTCCAGATATTTTCTCCCCTAATGATTCTTTTTTATGCTTAGCCCTGGTATTAACACTCAACTTGCCTGAACCTTTGCTCTGTGTGGAATGACAGCCTAGGAAGAGGTGGATATGAAAGAAGAAATAGAGGCCATCCATGAGTATGTAAGAAAGTAGGAAGCGATGGACCACAGAGTAGGTAATTACTAGTAAGAAGTAGGCCTTGCCCAAGGAGGTAAGGAGCAAGAAGTGGAGACAGGAAGGTAAGGCCTGATCTGGACAAATATGGAAGAGATATGTAACTGAAAATATGATAGGCTTTGAGACATTTAATTGCTATAAATAAACAATATGCCCAAATATAGAATTACCAAGGATCAGTTTTTGCTAACTCACAATTTACTGTTTAAGTCTTTTCTTTCTCTTCATTAAGGCCATGTTACCATCATCAAAATATTTGAATATATAAATACATGAGAAATTCAAGTCATTTCTCAAATTCACAGTGGACTTCATATTTGTACTACACTAGGGAATCAGATGTCTAGGAAGGTAAAAAGAGTGAAGTCAACATTTTGGTTTTTGGGATTTAATGTATTTCCTTATACATCTTTATCTTGCTTTAGGTCATCAACAAATGCTTGATGAAGAAATAAATGAATGTGAGAACAAATATTCTCGTACTGCCCTCAGAAATTTGCTCTAAGCGCTAAAGACAACAGAGAGATTTCTTTTCCCTCAATCTCAACTCACTCAGGCTGCTACTTCTTTCTTTCTCTTTCTTTCTTTCTCTCTTTCTTTCTTTCTTTCTTTCTTTCTTTCTTTCTTTCTTTCTTTCTTTCTTTCTTTCTTTGTAAAATAACCTCATCTTTTCCTCATTCTTTTGCAGTGGTTGTGGTAGTTTGAAAGATGATATTCTAGCCAGGTGCAGTAAATATTGTGGTGGGCCTCACCCATCAGTCCCAGGCTCTGCAGACCAGAAGCCTTCTGCCCTGAGTCGCTGAGTGTGTTGACAGCTGACAACACACCAGTTGAGTCCCATCCATTAATGGCCAACATCCTGTCCGAATGTGTGCATTTTTCCTATAGGAGGTCTTCATCAAAAGATCAATGCTTTCTGAGTTGGCACAATTTGAACATCTCAGCACAAATATCCTAATGGGATAATCCGAGTCATTACTGTGACTCTGACACAGCCCAGCTTCTGCGGCTTGATCGGACTTCCTTCAGTTCTCACAGGTCTCGTAAGTCCTCGTCAATAAACTTCCTGCCAGGGAATACAGCCTCGTACGCCTCTTCCTGGGAAACACCACCTGTTGGTTATTTTTAAAATT
The DNA here is from genome assembly GCA_004365215.1 of Cuniculus paca. Lineage (NCBI taxonomy): Eukaryota > Metazoa > Chordata > Mammalia > Rodentia > Cuniculidae > Cuniculus > Cuniculus paca. Next base: position 14,251 of record RJWT010008389.1, on the reverse strand, counting down.
CTTACTTTACCACAGCTTGAATTATGTTAGCTATAGTCTAGGTTTTATTCCTGAAGCCTAGGTTAGTACTGTTTTACCATATTAAGACCAGGGGGTCTAATGTGGAAATTGAGCCTGCAATTAAGACCTAGTGTAATTATTTAGACAGTTAAATTCCACACAACTTTTTATATCCTAGGGAAGTAGCTTACCCCTAACCTTTCATTCACCCACACTCTAACATGACTCACCTTTTTCATTGTCAAATCCACAAAACAGTGGCTTGTGGCGCCAGAACCAGAAGAAAAGAATGACCTTTCTTGGATGTAATCTGAAGGAAGGTGAATGTCTTTCAGAAATATAGCAATATGATTTTAAAATGTTTTTCTTTGGTTTCTAATATGTCTTTTTCTCCAAAGATTCAAAGCTCAAAATATGTTAGTGTTGAACTTCTTCCTTTTCTATTTTCTATGTCTCTCCATATAAAGGTTCCACAGTTAGGAGCCATGGTCAGATCCATCCCACTTCCTGTTTTAGTTTTCTTAACTTAGAAAATAAGATATTTTTAGAAAGGTGAAATAAAGAGAACTGGTTTCAAATTCAATTGTGAAATAAGATTTGTTCCTAGTGAGCCTCTTTTTGTGGTGGACTTACCATTGCAGCTCCTCCTGCCCCAACTCTGGGGCCTCCTCAGCCCACGCCCAGCCCCTTGTCCTCTGTCAACAGCTTTTCTCTCCTTCTTTATCTGACTGTTATCTGCTATGCTGCATAACTTTATCTGTTATGCTGCTTTCAGTCCATGACCTAGAATCAGCCTGGTTGTTTCAATTTTCCACTGCAAATGAAGGTTCTCTGTTTTTCAGCTCATGGTTCATTGCCAAGGTTGCTCTCTCAGAAAGTGATACTGCCTGGCGTGCGTAGTTGATCAGTAAGTATTTAAATGAAGGAATGAGTAGTCGAATAAATGAATGCTTTTTCATAATACACCACTTAGTGCCTTTCCTACTCTCCCTATCCAAAGTATATGTATAAATGGGGACCTGATGAAGGCAGAGTCCTTTGCTGCATGTCCCAGCCTTGGCAAGTGGGTGTCAGTCAGTGTATTAACTATAGGTTTCTGATGCTTTGATATCTGAGTCTGTGCCATGCCTGGAGAGACTGCCCCTCCCAAGGACAGTCAGTTCCTAGGGGTAGCAAACAATTTACTATCTGTTAGCACATCCTTCATATGTAAACGAGCCATGCCTCAGCTGCCTCCCTTACTGGACTCTTACAGAGTTCTCACATTCTGGGCCACCGTCCACCTAACCACCACAGACCAGATTTCAGGAAATTAAAGACATCACCTGTGCCTGAGAGTCTCCAGAAATTATTCGAACCAGCCAGTCCTAAGCTTCTTACCCTTCCTTGCCCATTCTTTCCCATGGAAACCATAGTGAAGAACGTTTGTCCACATTTTCCAGCTGCCTCCTGACTGATCCTGGGGCTTCTACCCTGGCCTTGCATGGCCCAGCTTCCTCCTTCCTCTAGGGAACTAGATGACAAACGATTTTGTCAGTGCAATTGTTTCCTGACATGTTGGTCTCATTACCCAAGTAATAAAAGTTACATTTTAAGAAAGTTATCTCAAATACTTTTCCAGTTCAGCGGTGAGGTCCCCATGCTGATTCACTTGAGAAAAACCCTGCAAGAGGCCCCCCCTTTTCCATAAGTTCTGACAATTGCAGAAATGACAATTACCCAGAGAAGGCAATGTTATACTCATTTTTCAAAAAAAAAAAGTAATAATGAAACTATTAAATATGAGTCACCACGTGGGTATTTCAAAACAATCTTATGAATTATTGTACTGTAATTGAACTGAAATTCAACAATAGAAAGTGCTTTTCTCAAAGTCATCAAGCCATATACATGTATGAAGACCCAAACACAAACTTTATTGTCATCCCTTTGAGTCCTGCCCTGCCTGCACTCCTTTCTTCTATCATAGTCTTCCAAATCTGTCAACATCTTTTCCCAGATTTTTCTTAATTTTTTATAGCATGACCACTTCCTTTGTATTTTAAAGAAAAGAGAGGACAGCTTTGCCAGTGAGAACTGATGAATAATTCCATGATGGAAAATAGATGAGATGTCTTGAAATAGTCCAACAATAGTATGACCTAGGGGTGGGGAATGTAGTCTTAGGAAGAAATTACCCAAAGACAGAGCAGGGCTAGAAATTGAAAAAGTTTAAAATGCTAGGTCTGATCTTTAGTTAATGGGTAAGAAATCTCTTTTTTCTAAATGTGATCCATTTGGTTATGAGTACCCAGAGCTACAAAAAACAGGCTTGGCAGTGAGGAAGACAGGGAAAAAAACATAGCTCATGGATCCTACTGAAATTTGGAGTTTTACTACTTTAAGCAAAGAAGAGAAAAAGTTGGGAAAGATAGAGGAGAGGAAAACAAGTGAATGAAATGATTTGGATACTTAATAAACGATAAGCTTGTGAGTATGGAGAAAAGAAGACAGGATAAAGGGCTTAAGAGCAGTCAGCAAGTTTTGTTGAAGGTGCCTTTCGGGAATGGTGAGCAGCAGCTGCTGGGCGTTTCCGGGGAAGGTAGGAAGAAGAAACAGTTCACATGGCTGGAGGATCTCTGCTGGACATCAGGAACAATTCTTGACTCTCAGTGTCAAGGGCTCTGGTTTATAGGTGGACAGGGAGCCTTCTGGTATGCGCCTGTCCTAGGGATATTTTTCAGCTGTTGGAATGACTTTATACAGCCCTGGGATGGACTGGATGACCCCTCATCTCCTTGGCTGGCAAGGTACCTGGAGGAGGCACGCCACACTCTGTTGATTTGACAGCCTCATCGACAGAAGCTGACTCCCTGCCCGGGGCTATGGAGTTTTCCCCATGGAAAGGAACAACCAAGCCTTTCATTCTCCGTTCCTCACTTGGACCAGCCCTGATGTGCACATCTGTGGTTTTTCAGCTCTTCAGCACTTAGGCGCTTTTCTTCAGAGCCAAGGGCCTCCTGGGAACAATGTAGCATCTGTGTGTGGACAGTAAGAGCCTATGAGCCAGAGAGTCTCAGCCAAACTCTCCCTGCACCCCACATGAGTTGGATTGCGCACTTCATCTGCAACAATCCACAGTTCAGTCAGCCTCAGCCTGCCCCAGTGCCAGGTATCCCCACCCTTGCCCATGCCCCAGACTTCCATGCAGCTGACTTCTAGCTCATTGGCCACATTTGTACCAATCCTCACATAGGACGCTTTCCAGCCACCACCCATCCCACCCACAGAGTGAACGGAAACACATTAGTGACTTATGCCTGATCCTAAGCAGTGAGCACTGAATGGCGAGGCGCACACAACTCATTTGGGCAGCTAGATATTTACAAAAGGACTGGCCTATGAAGAGATGCTAGGCTTTTCCTATAACATTATCGAGTTCTATTTATTGTGTGGGTTGTTGATTTACATGGGGAATTTTTATCTCATAAATAAACATACAGTTTTTACATGGTCTGTTTCTGGCGAGTTAAGAAACTTGGAGACATCATTTAGTTTCTGTCAGAAGAATAATTTCAGAAAGGTGCTTTTGTTCTTGGCCCTGAGTCAGAGGGGCATGTGCTTATGAAGGAAGGTAGAGTTTCAATCCTTAGATAACCCCAAATGAACACAAGCTGTATTGTGTGAACCACCCACCATGTACAAATTCAACATTAAGGACACATCAGAAAAATCTCTTTCTAGGAATGCCTCTCCTTCATAGAGGTATCATAGTATTTCCAAAGCTCCCATTGGAAACAGGGTGATGAAACAGTATGAACGCACAATAAGAAATTAAATGGTAATGAGAGAGGATAGGAAATTGAAAAACAAAAACAATGAAATTTTAAGGACCAAACTAGATCTGTGTGTGTGTGTGTGTGTGTGTGTGTGTGGTTGGAAGACCTGGCAATCCTCTCGTTTGGTATCTCTGAGACTTGATTTCCCCTTTTTTATTCAACAGAAAGCAGATATGTAGTAATAAGTAGAAACATCAGGGAGAAGTCAAAGTTCCTCCTTTGGAGTCTTTTCTTCTGATTTATGACTTTCTTTCTGAAAAACAACATAACACTGATAGTGAGATTTGGAATCTAACTTTGTTTTTAAGCTTGTAAAACTGAACCACATGTGTACTCCTGGAAGTCCTAAATTCGTCTTCAATTTTTATCTCATGAACTCTTTAACATGGGGTTTGGTTTGTTTCCCATTATATCTTGAACAAAATGGCAAAATCTTGAATTCAGTTCCTTTGAGCAGGCAAGAAGTTAATGTTAGATCCGGAATGTCTACAAAAGTTTCGTGTGATCAGAGGTGGAGTTTTTGGATCTTGGAGTGGTGAATGGGTCATGGGGGTGCTCTTCTTATCAATGGTTTAATCTATTAAATTCAGGACAAAATGTATCATTAGGAGGTGGGATTTGGCTGAAAGCTGGTCATTAGGGGTGGGACCTCAAGGAATGTACTCCTATCCCCAGCTCTTCCCTTCTCTTTCTGCTTTCTTGTTGCCATGGGCTGAGTAACTTTCCTCCACTATGAGCTTTCACCATGCCATTTCTGTCCTGGAACAAACCAGCCATAGAGTGAGTGCTCTGAAAATCATTAGCCAAACTAAAGCTCTCCTTCTCTGAGTTGTGGATGTTAGGTGTTACATCTCAGGAATAAGAAAATGACTAATCTATAAGACTTTTCCAAAAATGATTCTCCAATTATATTCCCATAACTATATACTCACAAGCATCTTGACACTGACCACCATATTCTCATATCCTTGTGCTATTAATTAAATTAAATTCAGTAGAGCCCAAAGGACCATTTAACAAGAAGCCGAAGAGATGTAGAGAAAAGCAAAATGCAACTTGCTTTTCTTGTAGTCTCACACTTACCAATAGTTTCCCTTCCAGGAATCCATCACAAAAGTTTTGCACCTGATCTATTGTAACTTCCGTTATGGGCAGGGTATCCCACTTATCGTCCAGAGTTCGGTAAATAGCCAAAGCTGGCAGCTGAGACATCTGTAGTTTGAAATATGATATCACGATTCTATTTTCCTTTACACCACTGTCCACCAGAACAAAGAGGACCTGCATTTAAAGATGTTTGAAAGGAAAAGATCTAGCTGAGGTCCTGGGAATGAAGAGATACCTTATAATTGTTGCAGATTACACTGCTTGAATTTATGGTCTGTGCTTGATCATTTAAATGTCAGTTTTGTTAATACAAGCTTTTTATTATTTTGCTTTGGCTTTGGTATTTTATTCCCCTTGGTCAGATTTATTTAATTTTAAGAATTAGAATTTAGTGATTATCTAAGAGAGAAAGGATAGCCTGATGGTTAACATCAGAGTACTGTACAAGTTTTATATCCTGCTTCTGGTACTTTCAGGCTCTGTGACTGTGCCCATGTTATTCAACCTCTGAGTCTCAGTTTTTTAATTAGCAAATACAATTTTTTGAGAGAGATTTAATGAGGTATGCACTTAATAATTTTAGTATAGTTTATGTCATACAGTAAGTGTTTGATAAACACTAACTATTTTACAGATATGTCTTAAACCCCCAGTAGATGTCTAAAACTATAGCTAGTTGATATATGTATGGTATATATTTATGATATATATGTATATTTATGATATATATCTGATCTATAAGTGTCTTTGTTTCTCTCTGTGCATACATACACTATAATAAAAAGAACGATTATAACAACATGCTATAGTAAATGTTATTTAATACTTATGAATTATTTTTAGAATTTTCTTTTGAATATTTTCAGACCATTGTTGACTGCAGATAATTAAAACCATAGAATCTATGGAAAAGGGAGACGACTGTATGTTATTAAACCAAAACTTCTACCCAAAGTAGAAATCTGTAATATTCTAGGCAGAGGATTATCTCCATTCAGTAGCACTGAATACTTCCAGTGTTGAAAACCAATCCTCAAAAAGGCAGCTTACTTTATGACCAGATCATTCACAGTTGAAGTTTACTGTTTCTGAGACACAGAACAAAACTTCTCAAAGGAGAGAAGGGAAAGAAAGAAATATTCATTGGCTATCTGGTAGGCACCAGGTACATGATAGGTGCTTATATGAGAATCCCTGACATCTGCTCCAAATCGTAAGCTATTATGGCAAGCAGTAAGCAAATTGTGACTAATAGATGATTTTATTTTCAGTATTTTCTTGTTCCTATCTTCTTACTACCTATCAATGCAGAAAAAAATAATAGTTAACCACCATGAGAAGATTTTATGTAGGCCTTATTAGTATAAAGTACAATTTTTTAAATTTCAAAAACAGTGTCTTGATATGTCCTGTTCTTTCTTTGTTATCTCATAACCATATTTGTTTTCTTCACTTACCACTTTTTCCTGGCACCTCTTTCTTTTTCCTAGTGCCCTGGTCATGTGCACTGAGCAAAGATGCTCCCATTTCCAACTCACCTTCCCCCGAAAGAGCTTGGCTGCCTCCTGGTAATGATGCATGTTCTTTTCATACTCCAGGGAAGCCTTGTCCATCATCAGAAGAAGGTGGATCTCAATCATGGCATTAAATAGGCCTAACACAGTCTGGCAAGTTGAAATGTGTTATAGCAGTGTCAGAGAGAAAGAGGGAAGTAGAGAGAGAAAAAGAGAGAGACATAGAGACAAAGAGAGGAGACGCAGAGTTAGAGACAGAGAGAGAGATAGAGGAGAGACAGGAGAGAGAGAGAGAGAGAGAGAGAGAGAGAGAGACAGAGAGACAGAATATTAATGATAATCCAATGAATAGGTAGACCACAGTAACACAAAATGAACTAGCCTGTAAAAATGGCTCTCAAAGCTTCCCCATCAGATTTTCATGGACATGTATAAATCTTTTGTTCACACACTATAAAGCTGGACTGAATATCCAAGAGGATACTGCAGAAATGGTGGAGTATGACTGCCAAGGTTAAGTGAGTCCCTCACTTTGGGGAAAACCAGCCCCAGTGTGGGGTGCTCAAGTAGTGCTGTGAGCAGTTCGCAAGGCAAACGCTGCACCAACTCTCCAGCCACAGGAGTGAAAGCTCTTGGTAGCAGACGCTCTAGCTCCTGTGGCCCTGATCAATGCCTATAGCCTCTCTAGAGATGCTAGACCGGAAGCATCCAACCAAACCACTCCCAGATGGTTGACCCACAAACGTTGCACGAGACAATCAATGTTTACTATTTTAAGCTGCTAACTTTCGGAGTAATCTGTATGTAGCAATAGACTACTTATACACCATGAAACATATTCGTCCTTTTTCGATCCTCTTTATGTTGCAAGACTAGCCAGACAGACACTTAAAATGTGGCCTTTGACGGCATATGATTCCCGCATACTCGTTGAGTGTTTAGTACCTGCAAAGCACTGTTTTTGGCTCTTTACATTCAATAATTACTTGAACCCCCAGGGTCCTAGTTTTTCAAGTGAGGAAATTGAGGTGCAGATAGATTGTAACTATCACAGTTACATAACTGTGACTAATACTAGGTGGTCTGTTTGCTAGAATCCAATCTCGTGGTCATGCATGGACTGTTCTGTGTGACCTATGTCAAAGCCCCATGTAAAGCAGGTCAGTCTCGGGTGTGGTCGATGCAGTCTACCTCAGCTTAGCGTGAACATGAGCTCTTCAGGGAACCAGAGTGCTGGTTCTTCTTTGCTAATGAGAGATGGGACGCGCTGTGCAGTTGTCACCAACTTAGAGTGGGACGGCCATGAGTCAGAGAAAAGGGAGGGGAGAAAGCGTGAAACTGTGGCAATGGTTCCCTTCCTTTCACTTTCTTGAAACTGTGCTGCAAATGTATTCTAAGAAACTCTTATTGCTTCTAGTCTCTCCTAAATACAGAAAGCAGTGCTGTAAGATCTGCATGTACACAGGAAGGGGGAATACATTGGATTACCTATCACTGGTTCCCAGCACAGCATTTCTAAGCTGATGTATAGCATTAGGCTCCCAGGAGAGCGGGATTGGAAATTGCTTGGTTGGATTCTCCCTTAAACCATGTGCTATTCTCTAGAGATTCAACAGCCTCATTGGCTATAGGGAGCCATTACGGAGACAAGAAGGATCTAATGGGTCTTTCCATAAATATGTCTCCTAAAAGTTTAATATTTTACATTTCAGAGACTGGGTATTAAATAACTGACTTGGGTTTTACTAGATCCTGCTGCATAGAGTGTGGATCTATGTTCCTAAAGCAGAGATGGGACATAATTTTTAGGAAGAGTCAAGAGATAAGAGCTAAGGCATCAAGAGGTACACTTGCCTTAGCAGAAAGGAACGAATAGCATATTAGTTTAATCCTGACAGACACAGCCTGATTTTTCATCTTGAAGCCAGGTCTTGACTGTGTACCTTGAAAGTGCATGGCAACTAAGGGCACAGTTGTGATTTTCTGCAAACCTCTGTACCAGTAGCAGATGAAACATAGCTGTAGCGGAATGGGTCGCTGTTCACGTGAGAAAATTATTACTTATGAGAAATTAAACTTGCAATAAAGGTGAAACATTTCTCTAAAGAAATTATTACCTAATTGTCTCTTGATGTGATTTACCATCACTAACAATGTGGAACTTGAAAGAGACACATCATTGTTGTGTAAGATGACAGCTGGACCAGGCTAAGAACGCAAGAAGGTCTATGACCTGTCTTGGTGGCCTACCGGATTCCAGTTGGTGATGATCAATTACCCAGGGAGAATAAGATCATCTTTTCTGGGCTCATTGCACTCTGGAAAGCTCACCATGACCAGAATGACAATGGTTTAGGCAAAGAATGTCATCTTGATTATTGCTGCCAGCATGGTGTGCATGTGAATGTGTGTGTGTGTGCGTGTGTGTGTGTGATCTGTCAAAGTGGAAATGGAGTTGCCACTCTGCAGAGATAAGAGTGGTGTGAGAAATGAACAGAAATTTAGCAAACAGGAAAAGGTGTGTTTTTTCAACTGAAGGCTGTGTGAAGAACAGAGAAACTACAACATTGAGTCGCACAAATGGGTCATGACAGAAGCAGGGGCTAGTGCAGAGGCTATCTCTGAAGCTCCAAGTGCTAGCTGTATGGCCTTGGGGAAGTTGCTGAGCTTTTCTGACCTTCCATTTCCTCCACTGTAAAACAGAAATAGACAAGATAGCCTAATGAGTCATCTGCCTAATGTTGGGCTTTAAATTATGCCTTTTTTGCTTTCCCAGGATGTGACCTTGAGTAATGTCACTGGAGTCTTGAATATTCTCTATAAAATGGGCATAATGATTTCCTCTCTTCAACCTAAAATAAATCAACCTGAGGGTTAAATGAGAAATGAATAGCAAAGGGCTTTGTAAGTTCTAGAAACAAATGCCAGGCATATTTAGTGGTTTTATCAGAAGAGGCACTGCATTGCCAAGCTGATGTAGATCACTAGAAATTAACACACCATCATTCTATGATCATGTTCCAGAAAATAAAAGGCAGGATTGTAAGTTAACTCTATAAATTATAGAGTATTAGACAGCCAAGCATGACCTGGACAAGTGGACCAACAAACACCTCCATCCATATCCCCCACACCATACAACACTAGGGGAAGGCAGACCTGCAAAGACTGAGGTACCACGAAGGTTTGGGTGTGTGCTAGTCAGAGCATGGCTGGCACATGCTGTTACTGGTCCTCAAGGTGTTATACACAGCAAAGAAAAATAGACATTTAGAAACTTTTATAGGAAGTGTACAAAGCTATGACATAGAAATATGTAATCAGTGGGCTTTGTTTTTTTAAAAATTTCATTTACTTTTACTATATTTTATAAAAGTATCAGGCACTAATGCTTTAGGGGGAAAATAGACCCTCAATATTGACTGCAGTCTAGTTTGAGGAATGATCTAGAGAGCCACTCAGGTTTTTTCTGACCATTTCCAGGGAGCAAAATCATCAAGTTTCTTAATCAGTTCCCTTCATTTTGCATTTTGGTTCTGTTTCTTGTTAGTTATGTGATAAGTCATTTAACTTCCTGACTCTTTCTTTGTTGAACAGCTAAAAATCCACCCACCTTGAAGGGCTGTAGTAAGAAAGGTATTGTAACTAGCATGCTAGGTGTCAGTTGAGATAGTGACTAACATTCCTGGTCAGAGGACCAGCGGTCTGGGAGGAGAGGATCTCTGCCATGAAGGTTAATGTCCTCCCTGACACCCAGGCTCCAGGGACTGGTGTCGGTGGCTGCTGTTTACCATGGGGTTGTACTCTGTCACCATGCGGAGGCTGTTGATCGCGATGAAATTGCTTAAGCTGGTGGCATCCAGGCTTTTAATCTCTTCATCTTCTAGCTTCAGTTGTTCGCTATCCACCTGGTAACACACAAAAGGATAAAATTGCCACTGCTCATCATTTTTTCAATAATGGACCAACGTTGTTAGATCACCAGGTATGATAGGCACTGTGAAAAACTCCAAAGGCAGAAAAGTAAATGAGAAAAGTTTCCTGCCCCTAAGGGGATTTATCTTTTAAGAATTATTTTTATGTAATGCAATTACAAATATATTGAATTATGCATTTTTCCATTGGTCCTGCCTATTTCAAATTCCAGTTTTCTTCATTTCTGGCTCATTTTTGAATTGGCTGAGTACTTTGTATCATTCTTCCTCCCCTCACCTTTTTGTTTGAAAAGTTACACAAGCTTTAATCATTTCCTAGGGATTGCTGGCATGCATTATACAACATACGTTTTTCAGAATCTAATATTAATTGGCAATTTCACCCTCATTTTGGACATTCAGGAATTCAAATACAGTTTGTTTTCTTCTAACTCTGTTCCTTCATCTTACAGATAATTATTACTGTTTGCTTTGTTTTTAAATCTTGCAAGGCATTATTATTATTATTGTTCTATAGTTAGCATACATTTTCACTGACGAACATATTTACTTTTTAGCCTCTCTTAATTCCTTCCTGCTTTTTTGAGCTCCTACCTGGAATTTTTTTCTCACTACTTGAAAAACAGCTTTGAGTATTTCCTTTAGTTTTAATTAACACTGTTAAATGATAAATTTTTTCAGTTTGGTTGTTTAATATACATGTTTATTTGAACTTTATTTTTAAAAGTTGTTTTTGTTGATGATGGAATTTTAAATTGGTTATTTTCTTTTAGAGTCTGAAAGACAGTGATTTTTGTTCTGCGTTTTACTCTTTTTCCTGAGTTCAGCTGTGACCCTTATTGCTGTCCCTTTGAGGGTAATTGCTTCTCTGTCTCTCTTTTTTTTTTTTTACTTCCTTTAAGATTTCCTCTCTTTTTATTTCCAAATAATATGCTAGGACATGGCTACGTGTGGATCACACATACCACATACGCATATATAGTGGCATACATGTGGCTGTGTGTTTACTGGTTTATGATCACTGTGTTCCAATGATTGAAATTTGCACTGTGTTGCAGCCCCTGTCTTTGAGTTTCATCCCTGTCTTTAGGACAACTCTTCAGGACCCAAAGATGGCCTGAAAGGTATTTTTCTGGATTTACAATGCCCACCAAAGGCCTGTTGTGTTGAAGGCTTGGTCGTCAGCCTGCAAGATCACTGGGAGATGGCAGGACTTCAGGAAGTGAGGCTGGTAGAAGGGAGCTAGGTCACTGGAGGTGTGCCCATGAGGGGACATTGGGACCCTGGTTCCTTCGCATTTCTCTCTTTGCTTCCCAGTTGCTGCGAGGTGAGCAGCTTTGTGGTATCATGCATCCTCTGACCTGATGTACTGCTTTGCTATTGGCCCCAAAGTAACAGACCAACTGTCCATGGACTGAAACATCTGAAGCTTCTTCCACATTAAGTTGATTATCTCAGATATTTTGTCACAAAAAACTAACACAGTCTGATACATTAAAAGATAGAACCTCGTAATTTTAATCATTGTCCTTGAGGTAGCCACTTAGGCATGTCCAGAAATATAAGATACAGTTTTATCACCCACAGCAACTACGCCTACAGATAAAAACATGAACGCTAACTCCTGAACAATTCTGAGATCCTTGAACACCTCCTTAACCCTTTCCCCTCACCTCTGCTGGCTCTTACAGGCTCTACCCAATCAGATCTTCCCTGGGGTCAGTATCACAGTTTTATCCCAAGATACTTTCTCTAGTTGACCCAGGGAGTTAGAGGGAAATCTCATTTTAGTTTGTGTAGAAGAGAATTCTGGCAAAGGGAAATCTAAGTCACTAAGTAGTAAGAATCCAAGATTACTCCTCAGTTATCCTCATGCTGATCCCTATTATCTATTTTTTGCTTCTTTTCTTCAAGATGGCCTTCTTTTGGCTTAAAAAAAAAAAGACAATATGAACTTCTGAAAAGGTCACTGCACCCCTTATGGTTAATTTTATTAATTCTAGCAAGTCATTCTCTCATGATCTAATTGAGAATTATTTGTTGAGCACTTACTATATCGTAGGCATTGAGGCACAGGAGTACTGGCATTTTCTTAGATGGCAATTTAAATGCTCTTTATTTTAAGACTCTTTTTCACTATTTAAATTTATGAAATAAACGCTGAGGCACAGAAAATATTTGTATTTCGAAAACAGGATTTTGAAGAAAAGAAAAATCATCCAAACCACAGAATATTTTAGAATATGAAATCCTTTTGTACGTGTGTTTCAAAATTCACAAAGTTCCATTAATAAAAAACTTGGGAAAGAAATATAAAAGCAGGAGAAAGTCTGAGGCAGCATCCTTGCCTGAATTTATAGTCCCTTTCATCTCAAATCAGTAAGAATGAGTGGGGAAATAAGTGAACACTCAAAAAACTTGATATTTGTGGCTCTTGATCTGTACTGCTGTTAAAAGCCTGGTTTGCCAGCTGGCATATCTCCCTCATACTTAAGGCTTTGCCATTGCAACCACCAAAATCATCACTATTACAATCACAGTCAGGGCCCGTTTCATATCGAATATGTCTAAACACTTGCTGATTATTTTTCTAAGAGCTCTTCGGCCAGGAGCCTGTGCCTCAACCCACTGAGCTATGCAGTGGGTCAGGCGGCCCCTCCCCTTTCCGGGCAGCCCCTCGTACTTCCCAGAAGAAGCCACGAAGGCAGCGCCAGCAGCTCCAGGTGTTCCTGGACTTACGGTACTGGGAGGCAGAGGCTGGGAAGCCGCGATCACATCCGCTGAGCAGCAAAAGAGTTTTAATAAAATCCACCCTCCTGCAGTCTTTCCAGTTTGCTGTGCTTCTTTTCATGAAATATGCCCAATTATTTCAATATTCTTTAATAAATTCTAGAATACTTATGTGTACGGTTCCTGGAAGCAGCATTTGAAATGGGAACTCTGCCTTCTGTGAAGAGAATGAATGACTTGCACAACATACTGGAAAGAAAATCTGACCCTGAAACCAAGAGTTGGGAACAGTTTTTAAAAATATACTTTTCAAGTATTTGGGAAGAGTTTTGCAAAGCTAGCTCGTTATTTTTCTACTTAAGGAAAGCGATAGCAGAAAAAAAGCAGAAACAGTAAACTGGAAGATTGCCACCTTACAGTTCCCAGAGAGTTATCTGAAGTGGAGTATTTTGTTTTTGATAGTATATCATACCAAGACATTTAATCCCTCCCTTTCTCTCCCTTACTATGTGAACAGTACTTCTCTGAATTCCTCTAATACCCCAACTTTCAGAAAATGTATTAAAAATCATGTTAGTTTACATTATAATTATTTTTTAAATTTTCTTTGTTAGTACAGTACATGTTTATGGTACATAATGATTACATTCATTGTGGGAAGTTGGTATTTATAGATAATAAATCTAATTCTTTAGTTATAATGCTAAATATCATGTATGGCACTGAAATATTTGTTAAAAAATTGCCTTCATGCCCCAGGGTTTATTTTTAAAAGTTGATCAGTTTAACATGTTTGGTAAATATACAATTTAGAAAAAAGTTTTAATAATTTGATATATATTGCTTATTTTGATTCTTAGCATTTTGCTTTTATATGTAAATTTCTTCCAGTTCCCTTTGTCTGATAAATGCATTTTTTAAATTGCCACCCAATAAATGACTGTAAAAGAAATAATGACTTACTGTGTTTCTTCTGCTATCCTATTGAGTCAAAGTTAGGCTAAGCTAATTGTATTTCTAAGTGACTGTAAAACAGGGTAAACAGTCAAATAATACTTGAAATTCCATTTTAGGGCAGATTCATAATTCATTCACCCCAGGGATTATATTCTTCTTAGGGCAACAACAAGAGTCCTACAGAAAAATG
>RJWT010008388.1:0-26347 GCA_004365215.1 Cuniculus paca | reverse complement strand
GTGAAAAGGTGTCTGCTTGGTTATGCACAAGTACTTAATTATAATTTATATTGTAATTTATTCTAAGTACTAGTGTCCATAATATTACTTATATTTAATTATAAATTAATACCATTTTATAATTCAATACATCTGTCACGTGTTGTAATGGATTACTAAATGCATTCATCTGGTTGACATCTGGAGCTTATTTCTGTGGTAGAGCTTAGATTATGAGCAACCTGAAAAAGACTGCTAGGGCTTATTTTCTGGTGAGGTCTTATTCTTGGAGAAATACTGTAGGATACCAGGACTGCAGGAACCAAAGAGAGAATTCAGGAAACTGTGGTGCATGTTTGGGGAAAAGTGCACATATAGCTTTGTGGTAATGTGGGGGAATATGCTAAAAAATACTTTTTAAAAGACGAGAAAAGGTAAATTAGGTAAAAGTTATGGATGTCCTTAAATATTGGACTTGATAGCTGATCAGTGTGGTATGTTGAAGAAATTATAAAACTTGGAGTGAGAAGATATGATTCGGGCTATCATGTTATGATTTACTAGCTGACTAACTCCAGGCAACTCGTTAAGCACTTGGCAGCTCCCCAGTGGACTGGTGGGGCAATGTCTGAACTAGTGGTCATAAGATGATGGTAAGGCTCAAAATAAAGGAAATGACGTTTGTCATAAATTCTTGCAAGAAACACTAATCCAGTGCACATTCTAGGGATGCCAAGAAAGCCAGGCATACAGGGCTATGTTCTCCAAGAGTTGACATGTTGGGGCAGAGAGCTGGTAACACATGTACAGACCAGCACGAAGGAAACAAGATGATTTCAGATAGTGTTAATTGCTGTGAAGGGGAAGAACAGGAGACTGGGCAAGGAGTAATGAGGCCAGAGCAGGACAGCTGGCTTTTGATACCTTAGCTATGACAGTGAGGGAGTAGTGGATAAATGATGAAGATGTGAAGATCTGGGGAACAGAGGTTTGGAAGAACCAACAGCAACTTCTTAGTGAGGATCGGTGGCACAGCCAGTCTGAGTGCAGAGCAGGAGAATGAGGAAGTAAGTTCTTCAAAATAGTCTCATTCTGTAGGTCTTGGGTGGGACCTGAGATTCTGTGTTTTTGACAAACTCTCTGCCTAAACTACTGCTCTACAGGCCACACTTCCAGTAGCAAAGAATTCAGGAAAATAATTCAGGAGAAATTTAAGGGGTTTGACTTGAGCTAGGAGTATGGGAGCAGAGAAGAGAGATTTTTCTTTCATAGCGGAGATGCAGAGTGAAAAACAAAGGGAAATCATGAAAAAATGAAATTTTGAATCAAAGTGAGCAAGAAATGGTGGATTCAATAATACAGATATTGTCATGGTTTATACCTAGATGCTCCCTCACAACACTGCATGCATTCGTAGTTGGCATTTTGGAGGGGTGACTGGATGATGGGAGAGTGATAATTTATCAGCGGATTATTCCACTGATGGGTTTATAGTTAATGGGACATTAGGAGATGGGATCTAGTCAGAAAAGGTGGATCACTGGGGGTGTGGCCTAAAAGAGTTTATCTCTTCCCCATTCCTCTTTTTACTCCCTCTCTGTTTCCTCTCTACCATGCCATGAGCCAACCCTCTTCTGCTACGCCACCCTGACTTGGAGCCAGTCGGCGATGGACTGAAACCTCTACAAACCATGAGCCAAAATAAACCTCTTCTACTTTCGATTGTGGGTGTTGGGTATTTTATCCCAGCAATAGGGAAAGTAACTAAAACAAATACCGAAGTCAGGATGAAGTTTGGGGGAGGAATTTTCTAGTGCCAATTATTTTTTTCTTGTGCTGCCACTTGGGATCTGATGTGGGTCTTTGGGGTGGAAAATCCCCATGACCTGGTCAATTTTGTCTGAAGGGATGAAGGGTCAGTGTTTCCATCCTCTACTCCTGTGTCTGCTGAATGTTGGAACACTGATGTGTTTAAAGAGCCCCAAAGGGAAAGCAGCAGACCGAGAGTTTCATTCCAAGTAATGTGGTTTGACACAAAACCAATAAATTACCTTGGAAGTCAAGAAGGACCATGTTTTCCTGGACTATGGTGTCTTAACCTATGCGTCTGTCCTTTTGGGCCAATCCCCACCTCTGCTTCCTGTATATTAAGTGCTTCTGGCTTCAGATATTAATACCATAAAATCTGAGAACTGATACCAGTACATCTGTGACTAGAATAGTAACAACAGTTGACCATTTTTGAAAATTTGTCATACTATGGACATTATTGTATTGCAAACTCACCATTCCCCACCCTGAATACCATCTGCCCCAATTTTAGATCCAAAGGACATGAAGTTTTTGCAAAGTTCAGGGGTTTGCCAAGGCCCCACAGTAGGGTGGCAGAACTGGATTCAGATCAATCAGTCAATGAATTCTTTCAACAAGCAGCCCAGGGAGTCTGGTTCCAATATCCTCCCTCTTAATCCTTTGTAAAATGGCTCGCCTGACTGCATGTTAACAAGGGCCACTTACTTTTGTTTTCCTGGACCTGGTGCGAAAACAGAGCACCTGACCCAGCAGTTGATGTAACTGGGCTATCCCTAATGATCTGTGCAAACTTAATCAAAGTTCTTGGTGTTAAATATTCATACCTAGGGAAAAAGGGGCTGGATGAAAGTAGTGATTTCTCAGTTTCAGCTGGCACTGGAATCACAGGAATGGAGGGAGTTTTACCAAATACTGATATCCCCCCATCCCCCTAAGAAGAGTCACAGTTCACAGTTTAGTAAAGGACCTTGGTATTGGAGTTCCCCATCCCAGCACTGAGAATTGAGCCCAGAGTCTTTGTACTGAGCTATGCTCCCAGCCCATTTTTTGTTTTTATTTTGAGATAGGGTTAAATTACCCAGACAAATCTTGAATTTACAATCCTCCGAGACTACTGAGATTAAAGGTATGTGTCACCGCACTGGGCTAGAGGTATTGGGGGTTTAAAAAAGCTTTCAAGGGATTCTGGGCAATCAGAAATGAATCCTGGATGGTTGGTCAGTCCTGAAGGAAGGTCTACATCTTTCACTGTCTTCTGCAATTTAATCACGCAAACATCAGAATGACAAGGGCGTCTGATTCTCCTGACTGCTGGTGGTTTTTATTCTGGACAAAGACCAATGGAGGTCAGTGGTCTGAAATGTTAGAGGCATTAGGGAGGTCTGATTTGGTCATAAAAAGTCTGGATTGTACAGGTGAAAAGTATAAAAATAGGAAAGAGGACCTATTTTTAAAAAATAAATAAAAGAAACTGCTTCCGCAGAATGGCCCTCTGAGGCTCCCCGAGAAACCTTGGTACTTTGTGTGCTGGGAAACAACCGGAGTTGAGCAATACACCCCAGTCCAGCAGCACCCGCCTCAATTTGGCTGAGAAAGTGCAATCACTGAGTGTCTGAGATATGACACAATGACTTGAAAGCAAGGCACGAGAGAGCGGTACATGGAAGTTATTTCAGCCCTAAATTTGGGTGTCAAATGTTGTCCTGGGTCTCAAGGAACTGGTGCTCCTATGGGGTATGGATAGCAGCAGCTGGAACCCCATAAAATCCTGCTTCATGGTGGTGGTTTTGGGACCAGAAACCTTTGCCCGAGGGTGTTGCAGCTGGACAGCCCCTATCATCTGATCATCCCACAAACTGTGCCAGTGCATTTCTATTTTAAGGTCATTTGGTCGTAAGAATTGGTGTATGACTCTCTCAGCTGCCCTGAAAGTGTCAAGCGTGGGTGTATTCCTTTCTGGTTCCCACCTTCTCTCACTTCTGGTCCTGAACTGCTGAACCCAAAGATGTTTGCCTTCTGCGGCAGGATGACATCAGCGAGGAAGCAGTTCCCTGGCCAAGGGAGTCAGGTCCTCAGACACCATCTCGGAAGTAGGACAAGTACATTTTGTTTCTGCGATGCAACCCGGAGAACTGCGTGGTCCCTGCAGTATGTGCCAAATGTGTTTGCGCAACCTCGGCAGCAGCTTCCAAAATGCCGTTCAAGAATTTGCCAAGGCTTTCGTTTCTTTGGGGAATGAATGCACATGGATGGCATGACTGGTGCTGGCCGAATATGTGAATCGGGGACTGAAACCTCAAAAAGGTTCAGGTTCCTAGCTGTTTCCTGGGTACACTGCACATGAGACATGGCCCCAGTCCTCACCCCAGCCGGGACACAATGTGGAGAACATTGAGATCAGACTGGCCAGGGCATGATGCCATCTTGTTTTGGCCAAGAGCGTGCTCTGGCAGTGGAGAGGAGCAAGAAAAGCTACCAATTTGGCTGCTACTCCTGAACATTGCTCTTCATTCTTGACTGCTTTTGGTTAAAGTACCTCCACCTCAGGCAGTGGAACAAGAACACACACACACTGCAAATGCAAACACACAGTCATAGGGCAATGGAAACACTTTTAGGATATGAAACTCAGCTAATGCATGCATGGCCACATACGCAGGCTCCTTTAGGAGAAACCAAGGGATATAAACATGCTTGTGCACGTGTAAGTGACCAGCACTGTGAAGGGTGTCAAGGCGTCTTCCCAAGGCCCAGCTGATGATAAACTTTCCCACTTTATAGTGCTTTACGGTTTACAAAATATCATGTCTCTCATCTGATCAGCCCAAGCACTCTGTGAAGTATGCATTAGTTTCCTGTCTATTTTACCACCTGAGAAAATCAGGTTAAATGACTTGCTCAAGATTCCATAGCAATTAAATTCCAGAATCATATTAAAACATGGGTCATCTGGATCCAACCTCCTTACCACACCAGCTCTCTGATCTTAATGCTAGAAAGACTAACGGTTATAGGTGTGCAACTCATCTAGAGAACGTGACAGGCCTGGAGCTTCACAGTGTGGTCCAGGAGCAGCAGCCACATCTGTTTCACTCGAGACATTTTCAGAAATGCAGAATCTGTGGCCCATCCTTGACCTTTGAGTCACAATGTGCACTTTAATAGGAATCTCCTCAGGTGATTGATGTGCACCGTGGAGTTGAGGACACTCTGGAGGAGGGGATAAGAATTTCCGTCTCATTTCTGCCACATTCAAGAGCCCCTGAGCACCAAAATTGCATAATCTGGGGAACTAAAAAAAAAAAAAAGCCCTACTGCCAAGATTCTACGCCTGTGATTCTGCCTCTGGGCTGAGAGCCAGATCAAGATTTGAAAATTCCCCAGGTGGTTCTCATATGCAGCCAGGTTGGAGAGCCACTGGAACCGATTGTTTTCAAGATTTCTTCACACCTTTTCTGAGCCTGGGGCCTTGTCTATAGGGAGGGTCCGGGGGTGCTTCGCTTCTGCTAGCGCTTGGTGGTTATTTTAGGGTTGATAGAGCATTTTCTATTGAATCTACTTCTTCCTCTGCCCAGAGACTTGATTTTAATAAGCACCGCTGACTGCCAAATGCTCTAGGTGGTAACTACCAGGGGATGGTGTATTTTACTTCTCTGGAAAAGGAATCGAATGTTGAGAAACAGGCCTCAGGGCGCTTACTTTTACCCGATGTGTAAAGCCTTAAGCAGCGTTGAAGCCCCTGGTTAGAAGGAATGGCCCACACAGCCCACTCACTGTTCAGTAAAGCTCTCAGATGTCCTTGCGTCGGGCAGAACAGCCAGCCTTCAGCAAATGCCAGCCAGAAAACCAGGATACCAGGAGAGCAGAGCCTGGGTCCCAGCATTTCTGATAAGATATTGAGAGCTCCAAAGACAGGATTGTGTTTGTTGTACTTTTTTCAAAAGTCAAAACCCACATTTTTCTGTGTATACAGTAATGCTGTGAGATTGGGGACTGTGCTTACTCTCCCGCAGAGCCATCTGTTGGACCTATCAGGAGAAAATTCATTAGGGAGAGATTAGACCAGGTCAGGAGAGGACAGCTATGCAGCAGAGGCCACTGAGCTAACCCATGTATGCGGGAGCTTGTAATTCTAGATGTCCCATATTTCACTGCTTCTTAGATATGCAGGGATGACGCCAGGCAGCAGGACCCACAGTTATTTCCTGGGTTTGCACAACAGTCCAGAGATTACTGGGGGTTTCTTGCGGAGCTCTGCCCTACCAGTGTGAAGACAAGTGCGGGTGCTCTTATTTGCGTCTGATATCTGTGCCTGTCAGGCCTTGCACTGGACATGTAAGGGCATGTGCTTAATTTGGGTGCCACACACAGAAAATGGGCAGCTGCTGCCACTCCTGGGTGCCAGGCCTGTGCTTGGTCACATCATGTTGCTGTCTTTCCTCTCCCTTTCACTCTCCATTCCATGGCTTAACAGCTGCGTGGCTAATTAGTTTACTTTCCTCTCCCCAAACTTGTTGGATTCCTCTCATTACCTCCCTTCTGGCCCATATACTCAGGGCATAATGTGATCCCACAGTGAAGTATCTCACTCTCGTTTTCAGGCTCAGGACCCCAGAAAAGCAGGAGGGATGGGGGACAAACTTCTCTTGGATCTTGGGCTACAGGCAGAAAATCTCTGGGCTCTTGGCACCTGCGTACTCTGTGCGCACGAATCCCTGTGCCGTGGTCACTAGGCCACAGGTCATAGCTGTGACCAGCCGCCTGACAGAGAGGCCAAGGGAGGGAAGAGTCCTGGTTTTCCTGCAGGTGAGTGAACAATTGGATATGGGCAGGGTGGCAAGGGACCCCCAGATTACAAAATCCAATGATTCTTAGTCCTGCTCTTTTTTCTTTTTTAAAAGTGATTTTAATTAATTCAATTTTATTTTGATTTTATTTTTAATTGACAAGTAATCATTGTTTATGTTTATGGAGTTCAATGATATTTTGATACCTGCATATATTGCAAAATGACCAAATCAGATTAAACAGCATAGCTATTGCCTCAAGGATTAAGTCCTCCAACCACTATCCTGACCTACTTGGACCAGAGTGATGTCCAGGTGCAGGTATTTTTCACAAGCTGTGGGTCAGGTTGAGAGGTGATGTTCTACCTTCTTTGGGTAGGTAGAGTTTTAAACAGTGTCAAATCACCACATTCACTCTTCCAAGATGACAGGAATGGTATTTCCCAACTTTGAATCCTAGTAAAAGAGAAGAAGGCAATCTCATGCTTGGTGATGCAGTAGAGAAGGCCAGTACCTCAAATGAAAGTGTTAGGAAAAACGCAATTTTGCTGGTGGCTGGCACATGCAGGGGCTTATTAACTGCTAACTAAGTGTTGCTCCATGGTGCTCCCGGAGGGGCTGGCTGTAATGAATAAGATGGAGGAAGCTGCTCATTTGTAATTACACATTAGCATCACTAAAGTGCTGCTGCACCTACGGCTCCCTTGCCTGAAGTCTCTGAGGCCAGCCTCTG
This sequence comes from Cuniculus paca, assembly GCA_004365215.1. NCBI lineage: Eukaryota > Metazoa > Chordata > Mammalia > Rodentia > Cuniculidae > Cuniculus > Cuniculus paca. The sequence goes on along the minus strand of RJWT010008388.1, from coordinate 19,036 downwards.
TGCTCCGGGGTTGGGGGGGGCAAACTTTCCAGTTGCTTATTCAACTATGTTGTGTCCATAACTAATCACTTTTAGATTTGCCTAATTCTTTTGCGGTGGAGCATCTCTGGAATGGGCACCATTTGCATAGTGGCCTTAATTACGCTTTGCTAGGAAGGAGATGGGACCTGCCACTCTCTCTTGGCTGCAGCTGGCTGATTCACGTTGTAGGGAGAGTTGGGGCTGAGGCTTCTGCCTGGACTGGAGGATGCGAATTCACAAAACTGCAGCTTCTAGCTGCCCCCACGCAGCTGATTTAGAAGGCAAATCTACACACCTGCTCTTGGTTCCAAGCTGTGCCCCTAGTATCCTCTCCAGCTGTAACAAGAGGTAGGGAAAGAACAATTTTTTAAAACAGGCATTTATGTAATAACTGCAATCCTTGCTGCTGGTTTGGGCCCCTGCAGAGAGACCTAAAGTGTCATGTAGCCTGGGGCCACTTACTCCAATTTGCGCAGCGCGTCTAATGGAAACTACTGTGATGATGGAATTTTTCTGTATCTTTGATGTTCAGATTGGTGGCCATTAGTGGCCTGTGGCTACTGAGTACTGGAAATTGGTTAGTGTGATTGAATTTTGAAGTTTATTTAATTTTAATTAATTTGCATTTAAATTTAAATCACCTGTGTGGCTAGGAGCTACCAGGATGGGCATCACAGTCTTTGGATTCAGGCAAGACAGTGACTGGGCCCAGATAAGCCCCTTGAACAGGACTCAGGTCCCTGACTCTGCTCTACTCCAGCAGATAATTGCCATGTGGGAAGGCCTTGGGCTTAAAGATAAGAGCTTAAGTTTTTATTTGAGATGTAAGCTTTAAATGTTGGACAGTATTCAAAAAGTTTAAATCTACTGTGGCTTTTCTTCTAGTTCAACCCCTTCATTTTACCGATGAGGAAACTAAGACTTGGGGAAATACCATGTCTTTCCCAGGCTACGAAGCGAGTGGATGATCCATGGTTCCTTAGTCTACCATTCTCCATCTATTGTCTCATCTCTTATTACTGTCCATGCTGGTTCTGTATACAGACGCTCCTTCACTTGTAATGGGGTTTCATCCTGATAAACCTATCATAAATTAAAAATATCATAAATCAAGAATACATTTAATCCATCTAACCTACTGACAGCTTACTCACCCTGGGACAACTCACTGTACTGCAGTGAATGTTTTCCCTTGTGATCTAGTGGCCAGACAGGAGCTGGGCTTATTGCCACTGCCCAGCATCTCCAAAGAAGACTGGACTGCATGCGTGGCTAGCTTGGGAAAAGACCAAAATACAAAATTGGAAGTACAATTTCTGCTGCATGTGTACCATTATACGCAATCATAAGGTTAGAACATCATCAGTAGGAAACCATCTGTACTCTTATCCTATTTTATCTTTGAGACACTTTTGTTTTTCCAGACTGACATGGGAATTTTTTTTCTCCTCTTATTCTTCCAGGATGCAAGAATATCCCCCAAGCATCTCAGATACCCCAGTGGAAGAAGAGAGGGAATTTGTCTCTTGGATTTAGAGGATGGGGAGAAGCCTGTCTAGATGTCTAAAATGTCTTTGAAGTCTCACATTTTATCTTAGAAAAACTGTGTATAAACTTGGCAGTCTATTCTTTAATATATTTGTGCTTACTTAATCTTAAGGCAAAATCCCCTTCAAATTTTCAAGTAAAACTGAAGTTTCAAAGAGAACTAATGGTTTTCTTTTATGGGTTCATGAATCATCTAGCAATAACTCCCATTATTGGGTACATTGTCTCCCAGGCAGAGAAGTGCCAATACATGGAAAGTGATTAAGTAGTCGATTTAAATTTTTCTGCCATCCAGATTTACCATCATTTAACAGGTAGAGAGGAGACTTCTTGTTTGAAAGCAATGAGATTTCTAGTCTTTCCCAGGAAGATTTAATGGGGGTGTGGGGGGAGAACTTAGATCCTGTCTCATTATCTTCAAATTTAATATATTTTGAGGGCATAAATACAGAGACAGGGAAAGGTAGAGCAAATAATCAGGAACAAAGAGAGATAAATCCAAGGTCACTTTCTGTAAGAAGTGTCATTGTCTTCTGGGCTGCTTTTGTCTTCAAAGGGAGACACATGAGATAGCATGTGGGCCACAAGAAGCAACTCATATTGTGGAGAGATAGTAAAATTGCTCTTATTTTAGCCTCCTGTGGCATCTTCTTTAAGCAAGTCAATATGGGGAGGGGGTGAGATAGATAGTCCACTGATAGATATAAAACTTCAAAACAGGTTAAAAGTGCGGCTCTTACAAACAGAAGACAGAGGCTTTTGGTCCTGGATGAATATTGTGACTCTGTGTCTTCTTGGTGTATCAACTTGTTTTCTGCATATTTTTATATTATACCTTCCTCCTCTCAAAGACTTCCAGTCAATTCTAGGATGTAAAGGAAAGTTCAAGGATTCTGAGAGTGAGTTCATAGGTAGTCATGGCTTAAGGGAGTTAAGTGTGGTAGAACAGTAGAAATGTAGCATTTTTTAACTTAAGCATTGTGCAATGCATCATGAGGTCCCTTGGATGGGACTGGTCTTCTGGTGGACCTTAGTTGTTCTGGACAAATCTTTGGGTCCCCTTGTTTTTGTCCCTACATTTGCTTTTGGTTAAAATCTTGAATTTACCAGATGACATCCACAACTTCATCTATGACTACCAAATTTTTATCTCACCAAAATATCATTGTCATATTTTGAATTACTACTAGATACCATCTTCCCTATTCAGATACTGTGAGCATCTCAAACTAAATGGAATTTATCTAGCTTTCCCCCAGACTTGCTCTATATCCTACATTTTTTTCTTTTAGAGAGTAGTGAAATATTGTACTCAATTTCTCAAGTTAAATAACTCTCTATTATATTTATTTCTCTTCTCTCTTACCACATTGGATTAGTCATTTTGCTTGTTAAATTTCTTCTCATGTATTTGGCGGCATTCCCAGTGCTCTGATTTGATTCATATCATTATCATGACTTGTCTAGACTACTGCAATGGTCTCTAAACTGTTTTTTTCCTCCTGACCTTTAGTCACTTTCATTTCTTTTTTTGGGGGGGGTGGGGGACAGGGTCTTATTATGCAGTTCAGGCTGCCCCTGAATTCACTATGTAGCCCATGCTGGCCTCAAACTTGCAGCAATCTCCTTCCTCAGTCTCCTCAGTGCTGCGATTATAGGCTTGAACCATCATGCTCAAAAGTCTCTTTTGTTTTTGAAATACCTTTGATACTACCCTCTTTAAAGCAATTTTTAAAAAATTGGTTATAACCATCTCCTGCCTCAAATTTCCTACTGACCCTTACTGTTCCAGGATAAGGCTTAAATTCTTTGTAAAGGTTTCAAGATTTGTCCCAAACTGTCTCCAGTCTAATTACTCAGTCTAAGATTTCACCAACTTTTAGCTACTGCTCAAGAGGCAAGCCACACACAACTGTTCACAGTTCCTCAAACCTGGCCCAGGCTTTCATGGCTCCAGGTTTGTATGCACTAACATCTGTCTTGGATGCTCTCTCTCTTCTTATTTCTAACTCAGATATCAAGTTCAATTTCATATGTCAATTACTTTTCAAATTTTCTGCAACTTCTCCTATTAGGATTATCTCTTCTCTCTCTTGTAGCTTCCAGCTTTATTCATGGCTTTTTGGTAGTGCCGCTTCGTAACTGGCTTTTGGCTTGTCTGTGTTGTCTTTGTCTGGGGCAAGACTAAAGACATATAATCTGATCATCTCTGTGTCCCTAGGAACAATCACAGTATCTAGCACAGGGAGGTGCCCGACAACCTCTGTGCAAACACAAGTCTTACTAGTCACTCTGGCCAGCTTTGAACTCCTTCGGACTCCTTTTCACATCTTCAGGGTCGAAACCAATACTAGTACTTCTAAATATTCATCAACTCAATGAATCAGAAATCCCCAGAAATTAAATAAGGTCATAGTGAAATATCTCTCTGTCCCCTTCAGTTTTGTGGTCTTGGAAAGTTGTAAACCAAAGTGGGAACCAATACTTCAGAAGACAAAGAGTCCATCATATTGGCTATACTTTTGGTGTTCATTTCAATTCTACCCAGAAATTACATGAAGAACAATGAATGATAGCTACTGCTACTGAGGGCCTTCTACGTGTCAAGTTTTGTATTAAAAATTACCTCACCCGACTAGCATTTCTTTAAAGGTAGCTCTGATTGAGTTGAGAACTATCATCAGAAAAGACCCAGAATTTATTTTAAATTACCTTATGCACATCTGAAAGACTCAAATTGTTGTTTAAGGCCCTCAGACATTACACCACTAATCCTTCTTTAATGATCTCATCTTAAGAAACAGCATCAGCAGGAGGACTGTCGAGCCTCCCCACCATAACGACATAATAAGCAGATCTGGGTATTTCCATAATAACTCAGAATGATTTCAGGACATTTTAGACAAAATACACAGCCACTTAGACTGCTGTCATTGCAGTTATCTCATCACTCTTAGAAACTAAATGGAGACAAAATGGAAAAAGCAAAAATCTGAGAGTCTGGGGACATGTTATACTTGGTTTAACTATTTAGATGCTCTGGGAGTGTAGCAGAGGGCCACAATTAGGAAATTTGGTTCATAGCAAATTTGGTTCAAGCATTGGTACTTCGTGTGAGACGTCAACAACTGACCCAAGGTTGAAGCAACTGGATTCCAGAAATGCTTTTGAAAAGGGCTGCTGTTTAACATTTACAGTGCTGCTGTGCTTCTTGGCACTAATATAACCTGCACTACTAACCATTTCTGACTTCTACATTATTTTTATTTAGTCTTTTACTTCTCCCTTCTTTAACATTACAAGTGGGACATTATGTTTATTATTCTGTACCTGAAGATGTTTACCCACATGCTTATCATTTTCTTTAGTCTACATTTCTTCTTGAGAATCATTTTATTTCCTTCTGAGACTGTTTTCTTTTTAAAATTCTTCCTTTAAGAGTTTCTGAACTGAGTATTTATTGCTAATAATTTCTCTCAGCTTTTTGTTACTTGAAGCTCGCATTTGAAAGATAGTTCCAAATCTTTAAGACTCAGCTGTGAGCTGATATTCTTTTAGGTTATCTGCCTTTTCTTCTGAGTACTTCTTCTTTGTCTTTGGTGATTCTGTTCACTTTGGGGGTCTGGGTGAGGATTTCCATGGGAATGTGGATGTTCACAGCCTCCACGGATCAGAGATTACTGTCATGAATCAGTCATGGAAAAGCATTTATCCATTATCTCTTGAAATATTTCTCATTCCCTCCATTATCTTCCCTGAGTGGTCCAATTCTAGGACTTTCCTTTGAACCTGCCTTATCTCTTAACTTTTCTTTTATGTTTTTTCATCTCTTTGTCATTTATTCCTGCTTATTTGGTAACTTCTTCAGCTTGATCGTTATAAATTTTCTCTGCAGTTATGACTAGTTACTTTGCTTTTGCTTCTTGAGTTTTTAACTGATATTTGTATTAAAAATATACCTGGTTATATTTGACAGTCTTTTATTTACATACCGATTTTTTGGCATAACCTTTATACTTCAATGTTGTGGTAAAAATACATAACATGAAATATACCTTCTTAGCAAAATTTTAAGTGTACTGCTGCCATTGCAGTTATCACTCTTAGAAACTAAATGGAGTGTGTCAGTGTTAACTCTAGCACAGTGATGCACAATGTATTACAGCAGACCTCTGGAATTTTTTCATCTTTTCACTTTTTAGTTTTAAACTATGTCAACTATACATATTTCATAATCATATCTGATAATTTTATGTATTATTTTATGGTCTGATTGTGTAATGTATTGTTTATTCTTTTGGTAGCTTGTTTTTCTTCCTGTTTTGGAATCTCAATCTCTCTCTCTCTTTCTCTTTCTCTCTCTATTTTTCTCTTGCTGTCACTTTCCTGCCCCTTTTTTTCTTTTTCTCTAAATAACTGTTACTTGGAACTTTATTACAGAAATTCTCTGAGACCTGCATTAAAGGCTATTCTTCTGTATTTTTGTTTTATTTTTAGAGAGAATTCTTAGCCTCCGACACTTTTAAATTTAATTTTAACTTTAAATTTATAGATATTCTATGAGATTTTAACCCTTTCCAACAAGAACCAAGGATGAGACAGATTTATTCCAAACTCTTTCTCAGGTAGGTTTTATTTTTTGAAGTTGTTTTTCTCCTAAGGGGAGTGTGTGTGTGTGTGTGTGTGTGTGTGTGTATGTGTGTGTGTACACGCATACATGCTGAGGGGGTTGCTGGTATGCAGTGTGTATGTGGGAAGCTGACTTCCACTTCCGGAGAGGAAGGCCAGAAAAGGTAATCTTTACAAAGATAAACCTGTCCAGTGTCATGTTTGGCAAGAAGGGTACAGATTGACTTAGATAACTAATTATTTCCAGGAAATGCAAGGTAATAATTAATCTCACTTCTAGTTCCACCCAAGATGTTCTGAGATGGAGTCCTGCAGGGGTCTTTACTCAGTGCAGTCTTATTTAAATTCTAGCTAATGATCTGGACGAGGTGTTGCCAGTCCACTGACGACTTTGAATCACATTAACTTAGAGGGTTTAAATCATCAGCATGGCTTGAAACAAAGAATTACACTGTATGAAATTTCCATTGCTTCTGTAACACATTACCAACTTTAGGGATTTAAAACATCATGACATGATTAACTTACAGTTCTGTAGATTAGAGATCTGACAAGGGTCTTCTGGTCCATTGTCAAGGTATGAGTGGGGAGGCAATCCTTGCCCCTTCCAGCCTTTACAGAGCTCCCTCCGTCCTTGCACACAGCCCATTGCACTTCTGAACCAGTAGTGGGGTATCTGTTCCTTCTGACACTGCCATCTCTCTCGGTTCTCTGCAGCCAGGAAATTTCCTTTGAAACACCCAGACACTGGGCCCATCCAAGTAATGTAAGGCACTGTCTCCTTCTCAAGTTCTTCATCCTAAGTCAATGTGGCATGTAGGTAACACATAGTTACAGGTTTTAGAGATTAGGATGAGGAAGTGTTTGTGGGGTGATGGCACCATTCTGCTTACCACGCACAAAAGAGGCTAGAAATCAGAGTCAGGTAACTTCAGTTCCCCAAATGGAAATGGGCAAGAAAGGGAACACAGCGGGTCTGAGCTGAGGTGGTTCAGTGGGCCGGGAGCAGTGGGACCTGGAGACATGCTGAGTGCAGAAAGCAGAGGTGGAGACTCACATGAATTGTGAGTGAGAACTCTCCTCCCTGGCTAAGTGCCTGGGCTCTGCCCAGATAACCCACTTCAGAGTGAAGTAGGTGCCAGGTCTCTGCTTTGGGAGTATATCGGTGTTAATCTTAGTGTCCATTTTTGGTTTAAAATCAAAGTCAGACTAATGTGTTTTAAAGAATAAATTATTTCTTTAGAAGGATATCTGGAAGGGAAATGTCAAGGGAGATAAATAAGAGAAAATCGGGGATAAGGTGTGGTGGTGCAGGCCTGTAATCCCAATTGCTTGGGAGGCTGAAGCAGGAGGACTGCAAGTTGAAGGCCAGCCTGAACAATTTAGTGAGATCCTGTCTAAAAAATAAAAAATGAAAAGGACCGAAGATGTAGCACAATGGTAGAGCACTTGCCTAGCATGTATGAGGCCCTGGATTTGAACTTCAGTACCAAAAAGAAAGAGAAAGACAGAAAGAAGAAGGAAAAGGAGGAGGAAGAGATGGAGGAAGAGGAGGGAGGGGAAACCACCACTAAGCGAGGTCTAAGAATATTATATAAAAATCATGTTTGTGAGCATACCTAAAAGCATAAAAAGTCTAATGAGAAATAATAGACTAAAATAAATTTGGTCAGTTTCAATCATATATAAAAAAATAATGAAAAATTTCGGACTGTGATGGTGGGAGACAGAATAATAACTCCTCGAAGAGGTCCAAGTTCTAATCCCCAGTACCAGAGACTATACCACTGCCTATGCCACACACACAGCGAAAATGAACTTTGGATATGGATAAGGATGTGGAGATGGGGATTTTTCTGGTCAATCCAAGTGGGTCTGACAAGTGGAAGAGGGACGTAGAAGAGTGTGCACCAGAGGGGCAGCGGCACCAGGCTGTCTTGGGCTGCGTTGCCAGTTTTGGATACAGAGGAAGGGTGTGAACTAAGAATCCCAGGATCCTCTAGACACTGGAAAGGCAAGGAGGTAGGCAGTGCCCTAGAACCTCTGGGGGAACACAGTACCATGCACACTTTGATCTTCACTCTCACAGACACATTTTGGACTTCCACCCCCCTGAACTGCAAGATAATAAATTTGTGCCAGTAGAAGTTCAAGTGCTTGGTAGTTTGTTAAGGTAACAACAGGCACTGACGGAGGGAAGATGCTTCTGTGTGGATCTGCATCCTGTAACGGAGCCTGTTGCTGATTGGATGTCTCCTCACAGTTCCACCAAAAAGACGAATGAAAAAGTAAACCAGTATCTAACCAACAGGACAATCTTCCCTTCCCAGAGCACTAGGAACAATGTGACTTCTTTGCCATTTGTTTGTTTTTCGCTTTCCTTATCTTGCTTTGAGTACAGCAAGGACACAGGAGAAGAACACACCGAGCATTTCCAAGAACGTGCAGGCGCACACGTGCACAGGAGCAGCCACGGGCTGCAGAAGGACAGGGCAAGCCCCCTCCCTACCCTTCTGTGTTCCTACGCTAAGCCATGGAGCAAACAAAATGCTATCTGTTTGGGACCCACTGTACTCTGGTAGGGTGATCCATAGATGGCTAAGGTTATAATCCGGGCGCGAAGAGTTCTGACCGGATGGATCTTAGACCCTTGGTTCAGGCTAAGCCTCTTCTGATTGTATAGAATGTTCTGGTTTGCAGCAGCAATTGTGTAACTGTTTAAACTGCACACCTTTGCTCCAGGGAGCTAGCTCCATTCCTTTTGTTTCTCTGTTGTCTTTCTGTGAAGCATGCAGGCCTGGTGGGTTGTCTCATTTTAAATGAATACAATGCATGTGCTTGGTGCTCTTTAGGATGTCACGGGCTGTGGCTATCAAAGGGACTATGTTAGAGGTGTCTGACCACCCAGTGAATCTCTGTGCCTAATGGCCTCTGTCCTCTCTTGTTGGAGAACATCTTTGGCACATGGTCCAGTGTGCTTTGGCAGGGAGGCTGGTGAGATGAACCTGAGAAGGGAGTGCTGGAGAAAGGGCATTGGAAGTCACTGGGAGAAATGCGGGGCTAATGAGTTAGTATCCCTTGAGTCTGTGGGAGGGAGAGGAGCTGGCTACACTTATTAGTTGTCCCCATCATGGTTTGGGTCAAATGATGAGTCTCAAAGGCTAGAGTGTGAATCCTCTGTAGGGCTGGGTGAGCGAGAGCTTTCAATCCCAGTGAGTTCACACATTTTCCATGGTTTTCTTAGTTGGCACAGACTAATTTTTAAACATAACTCCAGATGGTTGGGGATGTAGCCAGTGGTAGAGTTCTTGCCTTGCATGCACAAAGCCCTGGGTTTGATCTCCAGCACCATAAATACCTCCAGAGTTTTACAGTGGTATCAGAAGCTGTTTCAATTTCCGATTGTGGATATCTACTATTTATCTAAAGTGATTAGAGATTTGAGGGAAGAATAGCACTTTCATTTTGGGTAAGTTACTTGGCTGGTCTACACCTCATTTTCTTCATTTCTAAAGTGGGATAAGAACACCAAGCACAAAAAAATTTGTCATGAAAATTCAATGCATGTGCATATAAAGTGCTCAGGGTGGTGCTTGCATCAGAGTGTGTGCTTTCTATAAACATCGACTCCTCTTGTCGTTAGCAAATGCTTAGGAAGTATGATTAGATGTCAGGCACAAGGACAAAGATGACCAAGAAAACATCCTGTGTGGGGAATGTTATAGTTTTTTGAATAATATCAATTATGAATAATATCAATTTTGAATAAATATCAAAATTAAGCATTGTGGATGCTGCTAAGATTATGAAGGGGGAAGATTAAAGGGGCATCATGTCCAGGAAGATTTAGGGATCATCAGAAAGAGATTCTAGATCAGACAACTCTGGGGGTAGGAGTTGGAGTACAAAGGGTGTTTACCAGGCAAATGGACAGAGGGACATTCTAGACAGGGCACCATCTCCTTCCCCTTGGCTCAGCTTCAGAGGCGCCTGGTGTTGAAGCCTGGGGGCACAGACATGGAACATTGTTCGCCTGTCCCTAAACAGGATATTCACTTGGCCAACTATTTGTTCAAGTTTGGTCTGCTGAACATGGAGGAACAGTGTGATGTGGATGCATGAGAGGGAGGAGACAAGTTATCCAAATACCTCCAAATCTGCAGTCGCAGGGCTTGCAGGGAATGCAGGTGAGGGTCTGCAGCACAGATAAGCTTTTTTAGGGACTCCTCTGCATGGAGATGCTAACTCTGCAAAGTGGATGGACTTCTGCCCAGCTATGCCTTGCTTGCCCCAATGTAGAGGGTGTAAGGAGAAGGAGGTAACTCAGCGAAAGTGGCCTCTCTTGCAGATGAGGGAGAAAGGAGTCTTACTACTTGCTCAGTAGTGATTATTTCTTCCATTTTTCTTTCTGGCCCTTTCCTTCCTTGAGTGAGTGCTACTGATTCCTGCTGACTCTAGGATGTACAAGGGACCCCACTTATGACGACTCTCCAGTTCTCTGTGTCCTCTCCTTGTAGGGGTGCAAGGAACTAACGCTGTTTTGTATATTACTAGTGCTCAGTAAGTGCTAGATGATCTATGAAATGGTTTCTTAAATGAATGGAGACTTTTCGCAGAATTTATTGGGACTGCAAGTTACCTCAAGGTAGAACCTACCCCTGACATGCTGACTTGAAGATTTCCAGGGCTGGCATAAGACTTGGCTAGTGGTCAGGGGTCAATGGGAGCTGAATGTATTTTTCATTGTGTTAGTCACTGTGCTGTTGCTGGGGCAAAATATTTGACACCCACAATTTAACAGAGGACAAATTTATTTGGGCTTATAGTTATTAGTGGGTTCAGTCCCACAAATAATAGCTTTGCTTGGCTCCAAGGCAGAAATATCATAGGAGAATGGTATAGTATAGGAAATCTGTTCACCCCATGGTAGCAAGGAGCAGAGAGAGAAAGGAGGAACTAGGGACTGGAAGACACCCTTCCAGGTTACACCCTCTGTGACCCACTTGTAACCAAGTTCTACTTCCTAACAGCACATTCAGCTACTGAACTAATCAGTGGATGAATCCCCCAATGAGTATAGTGCCCTTGTGATCCCATCACTTTCCAAACACGTGAGACTTTGGAGGAACATTTTAAATCTAAGCCATAACATCCATTTTTAACACAAAAGTGGAGGTGTCATCTCTAATTACTTTGCCCCATTCTTAGTGAGTAATCGGACTTTGTAGATCGTGCCTGTATATATCCTCAAGTTGTCTTATTTATACTCTGACTGCTACTTTAATTCAGACCTTCATTTTTTTTTTATCTATGCTGGTATAAAAACTTTTACTCTGTGTTCCTGTTTCCATTGATAGCCTTGTCCTTTCTACTCCATAGCATACTTTTAAAAAATATGCCTTGGTCACATCTCACCCTGTCACCTTTGTGCTTGTAAGTTCTTTTGTCTGGAAATAAGGACTTTCACAATATATTCTGGATCTTACTCTCAAGATATGATCTGCCATATGCTACAGTCAAGTGGTACCACTTGCTATTCCATTCGCTTTCCAGATATTTCTATTGTGAACTTGCTTCTACCATTTCCTCCTCCCAGAATGTAACACCCTGTTGTTCAGCACTCAGTCTGAAGACTACCTTGCCTTGCTCAGAGGCAGAGGAGTTGAAGTGTCAGGGCTGAAACAACTCTTGGAACCTCCCACTTCTCTTTCCTCACTGTATATGTGGGGAAACCAAGGCATGGAAGTGATGGGGCTATGTTAGATCAATAGTAAACCCAGGACTAAACAAAGATTTCTGACCTTTAATTCACTACTGTGTTCATGTGGAAATTCCTTGTATTTGCATTCGATAACTCTTTTTTTTTCTTTTTGTTTTTTAGTCTTTTTTGAGACAAGGTCTCACTATGCAGTTCAGGCTGGCCTCAAACTCGCAGCAGTTCTTCCTGCCTCAGCATTCCAAGTGCTGGGATTACTGGCATGCACCACCACTCCCAGCTTGCCTTCAATAACTCGCAAAATGATTTTTGCATTCCATTTTGTTTTCAATTTCTTTGAATTATTTGAATGTCTTGATTATCTTGGTGTATCTCATACCATTTAGGATGACTCTTGCACATGATAAGAGCTTAGTATGCATACTGTGTTTAGTATGTGTACAAAGCACAAATGGATAGGGTGGGTGGATGAATGGATACATGAATAGTTATATGGATGAGTGAGTGAGTGAATGGGTGGATGAGTGAATGAATAGATGGATAGATGGAGAAGTGGGTAGGTAAAGGAGTGGATGAGTAAATAAGTGAATGGATGGATGGATGGGGAAAATATTTATGTACAAATAAATCATTGGGTAATTATTGAACTAGCAGTTCTCTATGGATGTGTTCAGCTCTTCTAATATTCCCCCGGCAGACTTTTATCTAGAAAGGTAAGTATTAAACAGCAGTGCTAAACATATATTTGCAGGTGTGAGTTTCTCATTTTCTGATTTGATAAGGAAAAGTTTATGAGGGGAGGGGAGTTGAGTGAGCAATATATCCTTCCAGGTGTGTTTGATAAGCCCAACAGCTTTTTATTTGTTTCAGAGTCTGTGTAAAGAACTTTGTATGCATTATCATATTTAATCCTCATTGCAACTTCGTGAAACGAGTGTTCTTATTATTGCCAATTTGCAAGCACTTAATGAAATTGAATAATTTGCTCAGGAAATTGCATTGAATCCAGGGTGTGCTAACTCAGAGCCCAGGCCAGTCCCTATTATACAGAGCAGGGAAATTCCAGGGTGCTGTTTGCTGCCAGGCCTCAAAAATCCTGAGCGGCCATGTTTGAACATAGCAAGGCCACTAATCCCGTGAGTGGGCGAATCACTTAATTTGGCTTCCTGATTTACGCTATGGTTTATTGGAAGTAATAGAAGCTTCTTAGCAGGAGTTCTGTGAAAATTAATGAGTGCACAGAAAGTGCTTTAAGATAAAGATTCTCAGATCAAAGCAGCTGGAGGGAAGGAGGGAGTTTAGAGTGCAACTGGGAAAGAGCAAGGAACTGCAGCTTATTCTATCTCCAAGGAACACTTGTGAGTGGGTTATGTATCTGGAAAAATTCAACTTCAAATCAAATTTCAATGATGAAGAGTTCTGGGGGAAGAAGCAGAACCTGGTAAATAATTTTTAGATTCAATTTTCACCTATTATTTTTAGAAATATGTTACTTTAAAAGAGAACTACTGTTAAGAATTAATGATGATGGTAATTAAATACCCCTAGGAAGTCAGGAGCGAAAGCACGCCATAGGCTCAATTTCTAAGTTAGCCTGGCATCTCCTTTGACAAATGTGGCATGGGCTGTTATTTTCCTCAGTGGTGAGTGTGGCTGTGGACATGGGCAGGGGATGGAAGCAGAGAAGCTCGTCATGTTTCATCTGCCCAGAAAGGAGTGTCTTGGTGTAGCTTTTTAAAATATTTTTTAACTGATACATAACAACATAAAAGTTGTGCGCTTATTTGTGAGGTACCGTATGATATTTGGTGGGATTTTTATAGTAAGAATTCTTGTTCTTGCCTTCCTCCCCTCCCTCTCCTTCCCTCCCTTCTTCTCTTCTCCTTTTGTCCCTCTCCCCTCCCCTCTCGTCTCCTCTCCTCTCCTCTGCTCTCCTCTCCTCTCCTTTCCTTTCCTTTTTTCTTCAGTAGTGGTGACTGAAACAAGGCCACAGTGCATACAGAGCAAGTGCTGCACACTAACCACATCCCTAGACCTTTTCATTTATTTATGGATTATTTTATTTTGAGACAGGGTCTTGCTAAACTGCCCTGGCGAGCCTCAAATTCGCGATCCTCTTGCCTCAGCCTCCAGAGTAAGTGGGATTACATGTGTTTGTTACCATGTCCAGCTATATTTTATTCCTCAGTATCTTCTATCCCAGGCATTCACTACTGTAAATTCACACTTTTTCATCCATTCTTTCATTCGTCAAGTATCTGTAGCATTTTAGACCAGCTCTGTGCCAGGAGCTCTTCTAATAGTGAGGGTACAATGGACATGAGCTCTGCCTTGTGGAGAGACACACCAAGAGATAATTATACCACTAACTAATTAAACTATGATAAAAGATAACAAAAGTAATGACAAAAAGTAAATGAAAGTGGGAGACATATCACCCAAGAACTCTTTCAGGTAGGGTAGAGTCAAGGAACATATCTTGGGGAGGTGATTTCCAGCTGTGGTCTGAAATTTAAGCAGGGGTGAACATGCAGATGACTAATATAAAACAGTACAGTCCTGATTTCAGATGTGCTCACTCTGGTCAAGGACATGGGCAAGCACACCAGCAGTGACAGTAATGAGTAGCAGGGGTGAGTATATAGAGGTGTGCATGAAAAGGAGGGATTAGGGAACTCTTTCCTGGAAAGTCTCCAGGACAGTGGAACTGCATGAGAAGTCTGCACAGCTCCAAGTTCCAGTGGGTTGGGAGATGGGTGGCAAGGGTAAGGAAGGAGGGCATGCTATGGAGAGGGGACATCTTGTGGGAAGGCTCAGATTTGCTGGAGCACCCCTTTGATAAAGTACAAGTAGTTTTTCAGATCTGTAGTGTAGGGACATTCTTGGGAGTAGCGGGTCAGGTTAGGAAGGGTTTTGTGAGTTATGCTAGTGAAAGTGAACATGATTCTCTCTCTGTGGAGAACTGTGGGAGATTTTAAACTATGGAACAATGTGAGATTTACACTAAAGAGACTTCCCTTGGCAGGAGGGGGGTAATGGTGAGCTGGAAAGGAGCTCAAGAGCCACCCGAGGAACTAACTAGGAGTGCAGATGGGACAGAAGGAGAACGTGGGAGCGCCCTGCAAGTGGGTGGCAGACTGGACCTGAGAGAGAGCGTCCAGGAGAGCATTCAAGGAAAAGATTATTTAACCTTCCTGGGCAGACACTGTCTGTGATCTTCTTTCCATAGTGAATTCCTTGGTCAACTATTCTCTTGACTTGCTTCTCCTGGAGTCTTGCCTCACAAAGTGTCACTGTGAAGACTCTAGCAACAAAGATTCCTGATGGGTTGATTTAGGTTTTCCGGATACCATTAACCATGGAACCGTTCCTTTCTTTTATATCAGCAGTTCTCAGCCTTTTTGGCACCAGGGACTGGTTTCACTGAAGACAACTTTTCCATGAATCAGGGAGTGGTTTCAGGGTGATTCACACACATCACATTTATCGTTCACTTTATTTCTATTATAATATTGCAGCATATGATGAAATAATTATACAACTCCCCCTAATGTAGAATCAGTGGGAGCCCTGAGTATTTTTTTCTTGCAAATAGATGGCCCTATCTTGGGATGGTGAAAGACAATGACACCCAGGGTGTGTTGTGTGTGCCCAATTTACTTAGTAATCTTGTTTTTGTTGTGGTCACAGTAGAAAACCCTGCTTCACAAAGATAAAATGTTGGAAATGCAATCAGACCTTTTGGTGCTTTTGTGGCAGTCTCAGAACATTGTGCCTTGTCTTTAATCCAGGAAGTATAGATTTGAAGTCGTCTTAAACTTACCTTTAAAGTCATTGCCATTTGCAATCTGAAGCTGTTGGTCATTTTCTAATGGGTCAGTCAATTCATCTGGCTTATTCACAAACGGGTGGCAGTTTCATTCCTTTCCAGTTTAGCATTCTTTTGTAGTTGGGGAATAATGCCCCGCTACAAACTTGCAGTTGGGATAGGTGATCACACCAGCAGCTGGAAGAAAAATGGTTATGGTTCAATCTTTTTCAAAGTCTCTGCTAATGTTTAATACGTGTCAAAAATCCTAATGTTCATTTATTGTCCTCGTAATTCCAGTTTGACCTTGAATGCAGCTTTTTATTTGCTGACTGGAACATAGTTATTTTTCTCCCTTGAAGTTACAGACTGAGTTGGTTGAACAAGTTGTTTATGTGTCACACAAGAAAGCAAGTTCTGTGACCCATTCTATGTCACCGAAATGCCAGTAGTGACTGTTTTTCTAAAAGAAATCTCTGGAGCACTTTGAGAATTCAAAAACTCTGGCTGATGACTTACCTTTTGAAAGCTATCTCACTGTATAAAAGAAGACGTATGTGTTCTGTGTCCATCTCCTCACTCAATTGGCCAAATGGATGTGAATTGAGGGCATGTACTTTAATATGGTTGATAATTTTAACCAGTCCTGCAAAATGTTGAGTTCAGGTGACATTTTTTGACTTGCCAACATTTCTCTATGAATGACACAATGCCAAGATTTATAGTCAAAAGTGACCTCTTTGATCTGAGCAGTGAAACCAGAATGCCATCTAGTCACGGCAGCCATTCTATCTATGCATATACTGAAACAAAATGACCAAATCACTTCTTCCAATATATCATCATTCAAAGACTTAAATAATTCTTCAGTTATGGTGTGGTTGACAATAAAAGTGCACACAACATAACTTTGTGCACATCTTTTTGAAAAATATATTACACAAAAACAATCATTGTTGCCTTGTTGTCAACATTGGTAGACTCAACCTAGATTCTGTACCACAGTGATTTTAATCATCTCTAACAATTGTGCCTTAATATCATTTGCTGTTTTGTCAATTTATCTATGGTGCTAGCCAAAGAGGAACACGTGCTACCTTTTGAACTTCAGTCTCTCTGAAAAGTTTATGACAGATGTTCTCAGCAACAGGCAGGATCAACTCTTCACCAGTATTAAGGGACTTTTTAGCTTTAGGAATATGGTTAGCCACTAAGAATGATGATCTCAGTGCAGACACTTGATGAAGTGGTGGCCTTCAATAATTACATCTGCTATTCATGCTCATATTTTTTTTTCTTTTGAAAAAATCCAAAGGCTTGTCTTTTAATGCGAGGTACCTCATTTCTACATGGCTAAGCAGATTTGAAGGTTTCATGGCTTGACTGGATAGCTGATCAACACTTTCAGTGGTAATTTGGCTCATGAATGATTTTGTGAATACTTTGGTTGAGCCAAATTTTGTTTTTGTTTGTGAACTCTGCATCAGGGGATGAACATGAACATAACCATCTTTTCTTTCATGAATATGAGCATGGCCATTTTCTGCAGAATTATGGAACATATTAAGTTCATGAACTAAGGTACCATAGTATTACACAAAGTGGACTTGAAGAATGTAAACCATCTGTTGCAACAAACCTGTAATTTAAGTAAAATTCTTGGTAAAAATACATTTTCCTTTTTGTGGGCAGTCTTTGAGTCTTCTGCTATTTCATCACTACATCTTTCCCCTCTTTCACAGAAGCTCTCCAGTGACATTTGTTTTTAATCATTTTGGCTAGGGTTAGTTTGTGAGCTTAACAAAGCTGTGACTGAGGCAGGTATACAGTGCAGGAAAGAGGCATGAACAAAAAATGGCAAATAAAAAATGGATGGGCCAAGTGTAGACGAAAATAAGTGTTGAATTCTGATTTAAGTCTGCCACCAGATGCAATTGTCCAATTGAAGTACTTATCACTGTAAAGCCTGCCACCAGATACAGCTTAATTGTCACTTGCCATTCATTGATAAGGTTTTGTTATGAGTCAGTAAGCAATTGATTTATTATGGTCTCTGTGCAGTCAAACCTCTCCATTATTATTAATCTGTATTTGCAGCTGCTCCTCAGTACTCACATCACTGCCTCAGTCCCAACTCAGATCAGCAGACATTAGATTCTAGTAAGGAGTGCACAACATGGATGCCTTGTACACACAGTTCACAGTAGGGCTCATGTGCCTAAGAGAATCTAATGCTGCTGTTGTTCTGACAGGAGGAAGAGCTCAGGCAGTAATGCGAGAGATAAATAACAGCCATAAATACAGATGAAGTTTTTCTTGCCTGTTGCTCATCTCCTGCCTGGTTCCTAACAGACTATGGATCAGTACTCTATTTGCAACAGGACTAGGGGTTGGGAACCTCTGTTTTATATAACATCTACTAACATGCAAGGTGATTTTCCTAAAATTTAAAGCTAAGTATGTTGATCCCTATTAACATCCTTCAGGGATTTGGGATGAAATTCAGTTTCCTTGCTTTTCATCCTAAGGCCCTTCTTGAACTAGTGTTTGGCAGAGCCTGCTTTGGGAAAAGGACTCCACAATGACTTTGTGTAGTTTTTCCTTTAGAGAAATGTCTTTTCATGTCTTTGGCCTATTATGTTTTGTTTGTTTTTCTTTTCTTTCATTTGGTTTAGTTCTATTGAGTTGAGGGGTTCTTTACACACTATGTTGAGTCAGTGTGTAGAAAATGCTTTCAGTTTGCATCTTGAGGCTGCAGGAGTGTTTAAAGGTGCACGGGAAAGAAGGTGAGTGGATTTTGGACAGGTCGAGTTAGAATGTCAAGAAGGATTCAAGAGAAGACCTCACTGAGACGGTCTCGGTTAAATTTCTACATTATCTTTAGAGAACAATATCCTGGTTATTGTTAAAACTTATAAATCTGTGTATTAATTGTATCTTATTTTGTATATTTTAGGTTGTAGATAATAAAACTGACTAATATTTGCTATTTAATCCTGTGATGAACTTGGCTTTGAGAAAGAATACATAAAAAGATATTTATGAATAATTTGTAGCGATTATATTTCTTTATAAAGACATTCAAGTCTTCATTTGCATCATATCAGACTATCAGATAGTTGCATTTTTGGGTTGTGTAGTTTTGGTCTCTGAAACATTTGTTTTATTGGGTTACATTCTAGTGTAATGTCTCAGCTTTATAGAAGATTGTAAGCTACATCTACAACCTGATATTGATTCTAGGCAGTGATGGAATTGCGGACTTCCTCCAAAATATTATAAAAGCAGGTTCCCATGAGATATTTCTTTTAAGA
>RJWT010008387.1:9132-26445 GCA_004365215.1 Cuniculus paca | reverse complement strand
GAGTTAATGGCATTATTGGGTCAGAACAGGATGTTTCATCATGTACAACTCCTCCACCACACCTGCCCCTACCCTGCCCTACTCCTAAAGCTGAAGTCCCTGCCCTCCCTGACCCCCTCAGATCCCTGCCCTCAGCTTCCCACCCCTACCACATTGCTAGATGGCTCCTCTCAATAACTGCTTGGTCAAACGCTGACACTACCACCCATCAGAAGGGCTGGCCGGAGTCCAGTTTACATTCTGGTTTCCTTACCTGTGAAGTAGAAATAAAGATGTTTTACAATGCTAAAGGAGCTACCTTTTGATCAGAAGCTGAGAAGCACAAGTTCAAGAGCCTGAAACCCTCTATCCCAAGACCTTGGGCTCAAAGATATTTCAAAGGTGATAAGGGCACAGGTAATATGGGGAGTAGAAAGTTCCACCCTTGCCGCAGGTCACTAACCCCTGAGTTTGCACAGACTGCCAGTTTTCCTGCATCCTGATGTCACTCCAGGACACACAAAGCCTGGACTGTTTGGGGTCCCAGGGTGTGAAGTGGCCTGCCCCATATAGGAACTCCTTGGACAGCCTGCCTGTATCCACTCTGACATAGAAGCCCATCTATCAGGAGAACTGCTGAAATTGAGCCAATACCTATCTTTCCCTGTGACCAGTGTAGCGTCAGATTGGGAGGTAGAAGACTCCTTTATCACCCAGTCCTGGCCTTGAGCAGGCTGCAGTGGCGCCCTAGGCCCAGTTGGTGATGATCCAGGACAAAGACTTATGTTGGTTACTCAAGAGGGTCAACTTTGGTGGGAACAAAGGAGTTGTGATCATTTTTCCAGGCCTTTTATTCACCTTAGTCAAACTTAAATTACTGCTTTTCAAGGTAGAAACTATAGAATGTGACCATGGTATCCTCTTAAATACTGTCCACTTTTATGTCTACCATCAATCTATGGAGTATTCCAGAGTTACAAAAGACGACTTAAAGAGGGGTGTTCATGAAGTTGACATATTCCACCTTTATTACACAAGTACCATGGGCCATCTGAACTCGGCTATGAGCAAGGTTGAGTGTTAGAGGAAGGGCCCTCAACATAGCATGAACCCACAAGCCCACAGTCCTTGTGAAGACATGCTATGGGGTGGATAAGCCTCACTCCTGGGCATACTCAGCAAGGGCCTGACTGCTAGGCCCCAGCTGGAATCCTTATAGCCAATTCCCATAGGGAGTATAGGGCTCAGGTCCCTAGAGAACTAGCCCCTAGAGGGTTACTCCCCATTCTTTTCCACCACGTTGTTTCCATCCACAGCCCAGCTGATGCCCAAATGGTCACTCTCCAAGTGCACAGACCTCTAGGGGGAAAGGCTGCCTGTGACCATTGCAAGCCATCTTTTCCCAACTGAAAACAGCAGCTTAGTGCTGGCTTCAACAGAACCTGTACTTGCCTGTTTTTCTGTGCTTATGTTCTGGAGCCCCAGCCCAGGAGCCCTAATGACCCTGAGGTAAGGGCCATCAACTCCAAAAGCAGAAATCTGTCTTGTCTCGTCAGAGGCCCTAATCAGAGCTGCCCAGTGAGGACAGGTGCCCACTTTTCCCAGGTCCCCACATGCTTTGTAGGGACCAGGGAAAATTCTTCAAGACAAGAAATCCAGTTACCAGCATGGTACCTGGTACATGGCAAGTGGTCAACAGCTGCCAAAAGGAACTGCCACTTCAGCCCCCTGGCTGACTTGTGTTAGCCCAAACCAAATGGGGCAAACCAAAATGCTGACTGCTCGGGAGAACAGCAGTGAGTAGCAGGCCAGGTGGGTATGCAGGCCTGTGTGTACAGCCCTCCTAATGTGTTCTTGCCACACCACAGGGATCCACAAATCCTGGAGTGCCCCCATTACTTCAAAGACATTGAGCTGAGCTTAGAGATATGAGGGGGCTGCAAACCAGTAGCAGAGCTACAAATGCAACTGTTTCCCATGTAACATCTGTGTACCATTGTAGGGCCCCAGTGTCTCAGGGATCCATGGCAGGGCCAAATGTCCAGGTAGAGCGGACTTCTCTGCAGCTCAGCTCAGCCACTGGAACCCCTGCCTTGGCACCACAGGAATACCAATGTATATCTATAAAGATGACACCTTTTATTTATATCTTGGAGAATTGAACCCAACCCCTAATGCATGCTAGGCAGGTGCTCTACTTCTGACCCAAACTCCCAGCTCAACACACCTTTTGAGCTTTCTGGTGGATTTCCCAGCCCAGCAAATGCTGGGACATACCCACTAATTCTGAGCTAACATCTGTCTTGTTTGTATAGAGGCTGTTAGGGCCCCAGGGAAAGATCAGAGCCTCCTCCTAGACCTTGAATGCCCAGATGAGAGATGAGACAGGTAGAGAGACAAGTGAGACATCCCCTTACTCCTACCATCTCTTAAACACTGGCTCAAGCCTGCCTGATCCAGGCCAAAGGAAGGGGCAAAATGGAAAGAAAGACGAGATGGAAACCTCATTGGTGAAACAGCTCTGAAAGGCCAGGCCAAAAGGCTGTGACCAGGAGCCATCCAGGTTGCACGTGTCAAGGACCAGGTATGCAGCCCACAAGTGCTCGAAGCCAATGCCCACTTCTCAGAGTATCCTGGGCTGACTGGAGGCTGTAATTGTAAAGGCATTAGATGCCCTTAAGCCTAGTTCCAGATGCTTGGGCCAGAGACCCTTGACCAGCTCTGACTGCCCAAGGCTCTGCAGGTTGAGGTTTACATGGAGAGTGCAGATGGGTCTTGGCAGGCACAGATAGAGGCTGCTGCCTGAGTCCAGCTAGGTGAGCCTCGGTTCTGGTTTCCAAACTTTGCATACCTTCCCTCAGCTCTCAGATTTGAGATATGCATGTGTATTTGGGTGGAGGAAGCAGGTTTTCCAAGGAACTGTATGTCTTGGATGTAGAAATTACTTTTGGGGGGTGCCCCATTCCCATCTCGCCACCAAGATGGTGCACAGGCCTTCCCTTCCATGAACACACATGCAGGCTCCACACACTCACCAATTCCATGTTTTTAAGACTCAGACCACTAGGACATCTGTGGTCAGGACAAGGGGAGAGCATTAGGAGCATGCAGTCTCCTCAGACCTAACCTCCTGCTGAAACAAGGACTTGGGGCATTATCTCTGCAAAGGTGGCAAGCCCTTCAAGACACATGGGTATGTCTTGTCCCTAGACCACTGGCAAGATTTTGGCCCCAAACTAGAGGGTCAAAATGGTGTTAAGAGCTGGACAGTCACTTGAACCCTTTCCTTCCTTGTTCAAAGGGGGCTACCCAGAAGTAGCTTCTCAACCACAACCTTGGCAGTGTCAGGAGGTGGAAAAGTATGTGTGGGAAGGTGTGCTGAAAGAGGAGGGGAATGAGGGAATGGGACTAAGGCACTGTGGATTGTCCTCAGATTCCTGCCAGTGCTCCCAGGTAGATCAGGAGGCTGGCTCCAGTTACTGGGGCTAAAGTGGTCCATGGCTGATGGAAAATTGGAGAAGCTTGTCCTGTCATTGGTCAAACCACCAGGAACCATATCCAGCTTGCCAACCCCATAGAATAAAAGATCTGTTCAGAAAGGAATTTTCCCAAAGGGGCCAACAATCCAGGTGGAACAAAAATCTGCATCCAGAACCTCAGAAGTACTGGGCTCCACCCTCTCTTCCCCCACTCCGTTGTAAACAGGTGGGTCTGGGCTGTGGCTGGAGAGCAGTTTCCAGATCAAGGGCAAGAGCAGCCACGACCACCCTATTCTTCTCCTATTCTCCTAGCCCCCTCTGCAGACTCTTTAAAAACAAATTTAATGTGTTAAAAAAAAATGAATAGTGTGTTTTCCTACTAAGATGATGGGACCAGGTAGCACCAGCCCTGCAGACAGAACTGGAGTCTCATCCAATGCACATGACAGGTTGGGGAAAGGGGGGGTGTGAGCCCCACAGGGGCCAGGGTGGAAACACAGCCAGCTGCTCTTGGATAGGTGCTGAGCATGTGCCCAGTGTGTGGGAGGGAACCTCACATGTGTGTCCTGCCTAGGGAGAAGGATCAGCCAGGGCCCTCCTTCAGCAATCCTCCCCAAGAGACTGTAGACCATTGGGGCAGGATGACCCTTTACCAACAGAGCCCAAGCTGGGTTGGGACCCCTGTCCCTTGAACCCGTGGAGTGGGCCACCCCAGGGAAGTTGGGAGATTGCAGCAGGAAAAGGTTACTAGATTGGCATGGTCACACACCATCATCAGGAGCTGCTGGGGAGGGCCCAATCCCCCCCAGCCTCCGGGCCATGCTGATGAGTGAGCGAAGCTGCACCAACCTCAATGGCCCCACCTCCCTGGGGTCCTGGCTCTCTAGCCACCGAAGAGCTGTTTCTAGTCCCCAGATGGCCTCCCCTGCAGTGGGCACCAATACCCCTCCATGCTCAGTAGCCTCTTCCTCTTCCTCTCCACCTCCCATGCTAGAGGGCAGACTGGCCGGGGATGGTGGAGCTGCAGGGGCCAATGTAGGGCCCACCTCCTCTCTGTAGCCACCAGCAAGGCCCCCATCATCATCTAGGTGCAGCCACTCGGCCACCTCTTCAGGTGCCAGGCGCTTGTAAGCCAGTGCTGCCAGATCTGTGAGGTCACTGAGCAACCTGCTATGCTCTGCAGCTTCCTCAGCTTGGTAGGCCGGCTGCTGCCCAGGTTCAAAGGCAGCCCGCAAGCCCAGTAGCCAACAGCGCTCAATGCTGCCTGCCTGCACCAGGTCCCAGGAGAGGCCAGCCAAGTACAACATATCTTTGAGCATGAAGCTGCGCATGAAGTCCAGTGGGGAGCCACTGGCACAGGACACTGCCAATCGCAGCAGCTCTCGCTTGTACAGATGCTTGAAGGCCACCACTACGCCCTGTTCCAGAGGTGCAGGGATGTGTGTCTGGCTGCTGCCCTTGGATAGGAAAAGCACACGCACAGCGCCGTCGGGGGTCTGCAGCTCTTCAGGTGGCCCCAGGGGTTCTGGCCGGCACCGCCTGGGAGTCTCCTCGATCTCCTCCAGAGAGGCCATCCTGGTGGCCCAGCTGGGGCAAGGTGGGTGGGCAACAAGCAGCACTGCCTTCTGCTGCAGGCAGCTTCGGCGCAGGTAGCGCTTGACGCCTGGAACGAATTCCTCGAAGAACCAGCCGCGCAGCAGCGGACGACTGAGCCAGGCGTTGGGGCTATAGCGGTACGAGGCTGGGAACTTGTCTTGGTTGTGGTGGCGCAGGCTGGGCGGGTCAGGCAGCTGCCCGATGACCAGAGGCTTCAGCTTGTGACTGCCAGTCAGGTTGGCGGCCAAGAGCACAGTCACTCGGTCGGCGCGCCAGCCGCAGTCCCCTGCCCTGGGGTCCCCGGCGCCCGAGAGTGCAGCCTGCTCCGGAAGCAACCTCCAGTAGAGGCCAGTGACGTTGGCGTTGTAGATCTGCTCGTCGCCGTAACCGGCCTCGGCGGGGCACAGCGCAGCTGGCGCCCGGTCCAGCAGGGGTCCAGCGCCCGGGGCTTCAGCCGGCTCCGCCTTGACCGGTGGGCCTGGCACGGGGACTGCTGATGGGGGCTCCACCTCGCCATAGATGCGCTGGCTGGAGATGCCATGGCGCTTCTGCCAGCGCCAGAACCAACCATGGCTAGCTTTGAAGGTGCACTCGGGCCCGTAGATCTGGCGCGCAAAGGCCTCTGCCTGTGCCTGGATGAGTGGTCCCGACAGTGGCACGCCA
This sequence comes from Cuniculus paca, assembly GCA_004365215.1. NCBI lineage: Eukaryota > Metazoa > Chordata > Mammalia > Rodentia > Cuniculidae > Cuniculus > Cuniculus paca. The sequence goes on along the minus strand of RJWT010008387.1, from coordinate 20,728 downwards.
TGCCGACGCAGCGCGAGGAACCACGAATACACTGCGCGGTCGATCTCCTCCTCGTTAGCCAGTCGCATCTTCTTGCGCTGCGTGCCCACCTCGCCGCCCAGCTGGTCCAGGAACCAGCGCAGCTTGGGCTCGTCCTTGAGCCAGCCGCGCAGCGTGCCGCCGGGCACGCCGAAGTCGCGGCACACGCTGGCTTGTCGCTCGCCGCCCTTGACGCGCTCGATGGCCTGCAGCTTGTCCTTGATGGAGTAGGCCTTGCGGAAAGCCATCTTCACCGCCACGCCAGACCGCGGTACCGGCGCAGGGGGGTGGGGGCGTGCGACGGAGCCCGAGACGGGTTCAGGGGGACGCGTGGTCTCGGCGGGGCGCCCAGATGGGGAGCGGCGGCCGCACTGTGGAGCCCGGTGCGAGGCCGAGCCGGACGGGGGATCCGCGGGGTACATGGCGACAGCGGCAGCGGAGACCAAGGGGGCGCGGGGCGGCGGGAACCTGATGCCCGCTTGCGCTGGCCGCTCGGGGCGGAGCTGGAGGGCGGGACCGCCAGGGTTCCTCCTTTTTGTCTCACCAGCCCGGCCAGCGCAGGCGCACTAGCCTCGGCCCCGCCCCGCGCCAAGGCGACTGCGCGCTGGTGCCCCGGTGCAGCGCAAGAGGCCTGTTGGTCCCGCCCACCCCGGTCGGTTGGCTCTAAGTGGCGCACAGGTAGGGGCGTTGAGCGGGCTTCCGACTCATTCTCTGCTTCTTGCGCCAACTCTCCCAGTTTACAGCGGCCTCTAAGGTCCTTTCCCACGGTCTTGTGTCTTGGCATTTATGGACCGCATCGCGCTCACCGCGTCGACCTCGAGGAGGCGCGACCTTAAATCGGAGTCCCCCGCGGCGCCGGGCGTGGTACGCCCCGCTCTATTTCCCGTGTGCAGCGCGGGCACCCACCCTTTCCTCCGCAGTCCCGCGCTGTAGGTTCATCTGAGTTGCCGCGTCCTTGGCTGGTGTGTGAGTACTGCGGCCCCGCGTTAGGGCGCGCACGCGTTGGACAGACCCCAGGAACCGGGTTCTGCGCCGTTTGGGCAGCATAACTGGGCGGCGGCGGGCTGTGCGGCCGGGCGCACATGAGGCTGCCGGGCACGGCCCAGCCTGGGATCCTTCCTGCGGTCGGCTGGGACCGACTCCCGTCCCCCGGAGGCCATAGTGTTTGTCTGCCCCAGCTGTTGCTCGGGCCCATAGTCTTTACTTTTTTCTGTTGTTTATTGGGCATCTACTGACTACCGGGCTGTAGGCATAGAGGGGTGGCAGACACAAGTGCAACCCACGTGGAACTTAGGTGGTTCACTAATACAGGAAAGAGTAAGGAAGAATGTGTTGTGTTGAGCTGGTTCAAACCAAATAGGTTCTTCTGGGTGTGAATAAGGTGATCCAGAAGTCCCCTGGGGAGAAATCTTGACAGCTTGTGCTGTTCCTAAGAAATGCGCGCATTTTAGAGGCTCTAGGCAGAAAGAAGAGCAAGTGTGCTGGGTTCCTGAAATGAAGGCCCACCAGCACATTAACCGCTCCCCCCCCCAGCGGAAGGAACTTTATGGTGGTCTGTTTTACAGGTAAAAGGGCTTCTTGAGCTGACAGCATTTGTAAGGCAGAGGGAGATGGGTCTGTTACACTACCCCTTTCTGATACCCTTTGAGTGCCCATCCTGTGTTAGGAATGAGGGATGGAGCAGATATACTCTCTTGGATGGGGCAAATGGCAGATGTGACAGGAGTCCCCAAGTGTCACCTGAGAAAAATGCCTTCTCACCAAGAGTCTGGCACAGGAACTCAGGCCCAACCAAGCTCCTAGACCTACCTCTGCAACGGCTTTCTGGGCCCTGAAACAATCTCATAGGGGCAGTAGAGTCCATGATCTTCCTGGAATTAAGAGAAAAAAGATCTCAAGGGAGGGTAGGTTCCCTCCCAGGCTATTTGGTGGCCAGTTCAGCATAGGCTTCTGCTTTATCACAATTTAAGGGGAACCGATGCATCTCCCGGTAGGATGCTTGGGGCAGGAGATGTCAAAAGGAGCAGTTGTAGTGTATGCGAAAGGAGCTCTGATGCTTTTGCCTGGGATGTGTTCTGGATGGTTTCCTGCCCTGCCTGGAGGAGCCTGATGCAGGACCCAGCCAAACTGAGTGAGGCTGCAGGGCTTAGTACAGGTGAGCAAGCATGCTTGATGTGAGGGCTTGATGTTTGAAGAGTACCTCTGAAGCCAGGCATGATGGCACATAATTGTAAATCAGGACTCTGGAAAGCTGCAGCAGAAGAATTGCAAGTTCAAACCCAGCCTGGGCAACACAGGGAGACTGTCCCAAAATTTAAAAACCAAACAAACTGGGTATGTAGTTCAGTTGGATGGCCCTGTGTTCAAACCTCAATACCACACCAAAAAGAAAGAGTACCTCTGGATTGCTGGCACTGATCATTTGTGGGCCTTTGTCCTGTACCAGGATTTTTTTTTTTTTTTTTTTTTTGGCGGCACGGGGATTGAACTCACGACCTTGCGCTTGCCAGGCAGGCGCTTAGGCCGCTGAGCTAGATCCCCGGCCCTGGTGTTTTTGAGACAGGGTCTCACTATGCCGTTCAGGCTGGTCTCGAACTCACAACGATCCGCCTGTCTCAGCCTCCCGAGTGCTGGGATTACAGGTGTGAGCCACCACGCCCAGCTCTGTACCAGGATTCTAAGATGACCTATATATATTGGAGTTTGGAGGAAGCGAGATACTCCTGTGAAGGACAGGTGTTGGAAAATGCTGTGAATCTCTAGCCCCTCCCCTCACTGACTTGATGGCTTTCTGTGTCCATGTACTTAGTCTTAATTTTCTCCGTATGTAAAATGTCATACTCCTGATCCCAGCTAGGTGTGAGGGCTAACATAGGTGTTGTCAAGCATACCAGGAAGGGTTAATAAAGTAGGAGTTATCCAGCAGGCCGCATGGCTGTACTGGGCTGGTGGGTCAAGGCAGGTATCTGGGGCTGAGACAGATAGAACTGATGAGCCTTGTCATTTGAGTCAGAGATTTCTGGGGCTTGCGGAACCTGGGGTGCAGTGGCTTGGGCAGTTACAGTGTCAGCCTCTGAGTCTAGAGAAACATGGGGCCCCTTCCTGCTGCAGCACAAGTTAGTGTTTCCATATAGGGCTGGAATATCAGGAGTCAGGCAGGAACACAACTGGACACTAAACACATAGAAAGTTCTACTGGGCAGCATCTGGTCCACAGACTCGGGCCACATGAGCCCAGAGGGAATGCTGCTGAAGTGGGTGCACAGGCTGTGCTGGCTGGCAGACCATTTCACTACCCATCTTACATATTTCCACTTCCTCTAGAGGCTGGGCGGTCTTTGATGTGGGTGAATATCTTAGGCACAGACTGCTTGAGGCACATCCAGGTTATGAAAAGTGTGGAGAAACCCTGGGAGCCAGCTCTTCTGGAAAACTGGAAAACTTCCTCATTTTCACCATGCATGGAGACCTCTGCGCCCTTGCAGTATAGTAGGTACAGCTGTGCCAGGTCATGTCCTCCAACCAGAAGTATTCTTGGCAAGGAGTCTTAGCATAACAGAGGTCACAAGGACCCTGTGCCCTCAAGTGCAGCCCCCCCCAGGTGTGCCCTGGCCACAGACTATACTTTTTACTGCCTCTGTTGAGTGCTGCCTGTACAGGTCCTGGACTGGATGGTTCCACAAAGCTGTGTTAGGCACCTTTACCAGGACCAGCTGTTCACTGGGCCCTGTCTGCAGCCTCAGCCGCGCCCCAGGAATGGTTGAGGTCTTGATGACTGGGTTGTGACGACGTCTAGGAGTGGAGCAGAGGCTGTTTGAGCCACTTCCTCTGTGTCCTCACTCTTCTCCATCCTCCATTCTCTTTTCAGCAAGCTCCTGCTACTGCCTGAATAAGGATCAAGGAAAAAAAAGGTTGACCATGTATAGTAATGTGGTGTTGATCTGTTGGGGCTCACAGGACTTGAGAAGCTCACTGCTTCCTGCTTTCAGGCTGTTCTTCCCACACAGCTGTAGGCTTGCATCCATGTATCCTCCAGGGCAGCATTTGACCTCAGATGTCTGGCCTGGGTACAGTCAAGCTGAAGGTCCTGTCCTTTTGTACAGATGGGAAAATGAAAACTGGGGAGGACCCTGTCCTGTGAAGGCCTTTGTTGCTTTTGCTGGAGTGTTGTGATAGCAGCCCTGCCTGCCTGACCTCTTTTGTCACCTTAAAGGCCCCTCTAGCCTTCTGGACTGAGTGCCAGTACAGGAGAGGGACTCCTTGTCCCAGGACAGGGTGGAAGAGGGTAGCTCCGGTGGTGGTCCCTACTTGTCCCTCAGGGCCTGCCTGGGCTCAGCTAACAGGACCCCCCAAGAGCTGTGCTTTAAGGGATAATGGAGTAAGTTTAAGCATGTAGACTTGGTAGCCACCTGGGATTTTGATGGTAGTGGTCTGTTGGAAGCTTATCCTGCTATATACCACTTCCACAAGTAACCTCTGGGTGGCCAGCCACTGTCCTCGGTTGCCTGAGCTATTGTCTGACATGACTGGTCTTTACTGCTGCTCTAACCTTGCTGCTTTTCCTTCATGCTTTCCTAGGAAGCCAAAGTAAAAGTAAGTATACCTGCCTAATGTGTTGTATCTCCTTTTACCCAAGCCAGGAACCCCTAGCCATTGCTTTGCCTGAGGGAGATGCCCGGTCACCTGCGAGGAGTTGGCCTTTCTGGGGGGGATTGATATGGTCTTGAGCAGCATCCTGCACTGGTGCCAGGTGGACTAGCCTGTGGCCCTTTGTCTTCGGTAGGGAAGTGGTGGCCCTACATGAAGATGTGACCTGAAAAAACAATGGCCTTGTCCTTTGGTGGGCACCTTGGTGATAGTTTTCTTCCCTGAGCTGCCGCTCCTGCTCTCAGGAAAAGCCCCTGGAGCTTGATCTGAGATCATGGACGGCATTGTTTCTGGGGGCTGCTGAAGGGTCTGAGGTCAGCCCAAGCCTACCCTTTCTGTGGGAGCAGAGCAGCTGATGAGTCCACGGAGGCTTGGTACCAGGGAGCCTGTTGGGTAGACAAGTCCTGCTGCCATATTGACGACAGTGAGTGATGTCACAATACCCTGCCTTTTGGGCTTCTGCTCCTCCCCCCATTCCTGCCTCTGCCCTGGCAGCCCAGCCTTGGTAAGGGAGGGGTGTTCTAGGGACCTCTCTACTCTGGGCCTCTGTGACTCTAGGCCCTGTTCCTTGCTGTGGAGAGGACTTAACAAGCTGCCCTTAGAGAGTCTCAGCTCTCCCTTGGAGGTGGGCTTCCAAATGTGATAGGTAGAGCTTCCCAAGTCCCCTGCATGGGTGGGACCCAGACAGCTAATACATGGGGTGATGGGAGTGAAGGCTTGGTGTTGTCAGAGTTTTGGAAAGGGTCCTAGACAGTGGTGTGAAGGTTTTCTGTCCAACCAAAGGCTGAAGGCTGTCCTCTCTGGTGTGGGCCACTTATCCCCAAAAGCCTGATAGGTCTGCCTTCCTTTATGCTGACCCTGCAGAAGCAGCAGGGTGGTAGCACCTTCCACCAGTCAGCTTCTGGGCACTATTAGTTGGGTCTCACCCAAAAGAATCCTCATAGCTTCCTATCGAGGCAAGAACTGGGGTGGCATTTCTTTGCATCCCTAGAGCAGCTCAAACCCTGGCAGAATCTCTGGGGATTCTCTTGCTATGTCCCCACGACACTGGCAGCAACTGCAGGAGCTCCTTTGTAGCTCTAGTTCATGTTTCAGACCTACAACGCTTGTCTTGTGTGGGTCAGCAGATACGTAAGGCGAGGGGTTCCTGTGTCCAGTTTCTGGAGGGAAGACCTTGTCCACAGGTTATAGCAAATGGAGTATAGCTTCCTTGGGGCCCCAGGACACCTTAGTTCAGGTGGACTCAAGTGTGGGCTGGTCACTTCCTGTTGAGGGGGCAAAAACTTAACCAAGAGCCTGGGCTGAGGCTTTTTTTCCCTTTTGGAAAAGTCACCAGCATCCTCCCTGATGCTTTCTATTGAGATTCCTCTTCAAGGGTGAGCACTCAACCCCTGCTCCTGCCCATCTGCCCTTCTCCCCACTGGAAGAGCACTGCTCTGTGCAGGTCACATGCAGTGATACAGGCCTGTGGGCAGCCACAGATACCTCTGTGAAATGGGAGAGCCACCAGCTATCCCAGGGAGGTGGCCGGGCTTAGCATAGAAATACAGGAAATCTAGGGCTGGGGATCTAGCTCAGTGGCCTAAGCGCCTGCCTGGCAAGCATGAGGCCATGAGTTCAATCCCTGGTGCCACAAAAAAAAAAAGGAAATCTAACCATAGTTAATTTCAGATGTGATAAGTAATTTCTTAGTATGAAGAAGTCTCAAAATTACATGGGAGCTGGCCACAGTGGTGCATGCTTGTAATCTCAGCACAGTGGGAAGCTGAGGTGGGAGGATGGCAAGTTCGAGTCCTGCCTGGGGAATTTAACTAGACCTTGTCTCAAAATTTTAAAAGGCTAGAGTTGTAGCTCAGTGCAGAAGCCCTGGGTTTAATCTCCAGGACAGAAAAAAAAGAAAAAAAAAAGGAAAAAATTCATGGGGTATACTTACATTAGAAAACTGATGGTTTATAGTAAATCAGATCTGAGCACAGGCTGTTTCTATTTTATCTGGCAGCCCTACCTGGAGCTCCTTGGGAAAAGGTTTCTGTGGCATTGGATTTAGTGCTCTCTGGTTAGCAAAAGCAACTTTTGTAGTTGAAATATATAAAAATATAAATATGTATGTTATTATACTTGAAAGTTCCCCAGTGGATTGACTTGAGCCCTTGCATGTTACCTCATGGAGCCCCCGGGGGGGCCTCCCTACCCACCCTACCTGTCAGACCCAGGAGGGCGCGGGAGGCAGGTGCCTCTGCTTTGTTGCAACTGCCTTCTTGTGCTTGCTTTTTAACGCTGCGCGCGAAGATGAGGAGCGGGAAGGCCTCTTGTGCCCTGGAGACCGTCTGGGAGGACAAGCACAAGTATGAGGAAGCTGAACGGCGCTTCCACAAGCATGAGGCCACACAAGCCACCACCTCTGCCCAGCAGCTTCTGGTTGAGGTGCCCGCTGTGAATGGGCCTGACCTGGAGGACACTGAGGATGCCGATGAGGCAGAGGCCCCTGACAACGGCAGCAGGAGTGATCCTAGGAAGAGCCTTGAGGAGGGCAAGAAGCCCCTACAGAAGAAGAGGAAACGCTCTCCCAAGGGCTGGCTTGGCCAGGCAGACTTGGCCTTTGTGGGCCTATCGGCTGACAGTGTATGGCTGGAAAAGCCACTCTTCGATCAGGCAGAAAGCTCCTACCGTCAGAGGCTGGCCGACTCAGCTGCTCAGGCTGCACAGCCATCTGCCCTGGCCCCTCGAGGTCCCTGCACACATGGGACCCTCGTGGCTTGCCACCATGTGACTTGGGGCATCTGGGTCAACAAATCTTCCTTTGACCAGGCCGAGCGGGCTTTTGTGGAGTGGTCGCAGGCCTTGCTGCTGGCTGCACAGGGGAGCCACAGGCAGGGAGCTCCTGACACTAGCTCAAGGATTGGCAGCCTCAACCTGGCCCTAGCCTGCCAGCCTAGCACACCAGCCAATGGTCAGCCCACTCTGGGCAGCCTGCAAGCACTGGTGAGAGAGGTGTGGCTGGAGAAGCCCCAGTACGATGCTGCAGAGAGGGGCTTCTATGAGGCCCTGTTCGACGGCCACCCCCCAGGGAAGGTGCGTCTGCAGGAGCGGGCCAGCCAGGCAGAGGGAGCTCGGCAGGGCCGCAGAGATCGACGGGCCCGTAACAATACCATAGGAAGCAAGCGGGCTGGACCACGTCGTGCCGACAAGGAGGCCCCCTCTGCCTTGCCCTACTGGTACTTTCTGCACAAGGACGCGGAAGCCCCTTGGCTTAGCAAGCCTACTTACGACCGTGCTGAGTGCCGCCACCACACCACTGAGGCCCTGCGCATGGCTTGGTGCCTCGAAGCTGCCTCTCTGATTCACCGTCCTGGGCCCCGGTCTGGCCCATCCATGTCCAGCCTGAGACCAAAGTAGGAAAAATATATGGGTGGGCACCCAACCTGGCCAGCACAGGGAACACTGGGAGGGGACTCTCAGACCTGAGGATCTTCTAAAATGAGTGCAGGACCAGTTGGGCAAGGAGTCACAGAATTCTGAGCCGTTGGGAGGGAGAGGTAACCCAGGGTAGAATCCTTCTGTCTTTCACAGGGTCTCCTTTTGGCTAGGCAACCCTAGAGTGGCTTCTGGCTAAGGTGTTAAAAGGACAGGGTTGACCACAGGGCAGGTATGAAACTGTGCAGCTGGGTCTCTGGTTCCTGAGTTGCCTCAGGGTGAGATATGCAAGTCATGTATTGGCAGCCCAGCTGGCCTTGTCATGTCCACCTCCAAGGTGAGCATCAGCCCAGCAGCCCCTATCTGAAGGACTTTAAGGGAAAGAGACCTGCTTTCAGCCTAGGTCTGCAAGAGGCCCTGCTCCAAGACAGGTAGATGAAGTCCGGCAGTAGTTTCTGGAGGCCAGGGGCCTGAAGGGCCAGTACAAGGTCTGCCTCACCCCAGCCAGCTGGGCCTGGGAAAATGGAGGAGACAGGAATGGTCAGAGAAGGACTTGGAGGATCCCAAGCAGCATTGTAGAGGCCTCCTGGGCAATGACACTAGCCTTGGCCCCTGACACCTGAGGAGGGGTGGGTCTGGGTTTGCTAGTGGGAGGAGGCCTTGATACAGGGCTGGGGTGGGACCCCATTGCAGAGGTACCAGTTCTGCTTGCCAGCTACCTGTCCCAGTGTTCATGTAGTTTGACTCCTCACCCAGCACTCTTGGGAGGGGAGCAGAGGCGAGTCAGGGCTCCATTTCTCTTGTTGCAAGGGGATACTTGGTGAGGTCCAGTAATAGTGGGTGGTCCCTGGTGGCAGAACGGGATTAGGTCTATCTTGGATTTGGTGGGGCAGCAGGAATGTCTGGTTGGGTCAGAGAATGAATGGCATGGGTGGGGTTGTGCCATGAGGTCTGGCTTACAGACAGTGGGCTAGATTTGGCTCATAGGGTGCAGCCTATTGGACACTGGTAAGTGGTTCTCAAACTTCTTGGTCTCCAGACTCAAAAGAGCTTTCATTATTTCTGTTATTTCCTTTTAGTAAGCAAAACAGAAATAAGTACTTGTTGAAGAACAATGGTTTGTTGGCCTGTTAGTACCAGTACTTTACATTGTTGCAGATCCCTTCTTACCTGGCTTGGTTAGAGGCAGCTCCATTCTTTAGATATTTCTGGGCTCAAGCTGCTGCCATACCTTGTTTGACTGTGGTTCAAAAGGAAAGATCACAGGGACCCCAGAGGTTTTGGGGCCAAACTTGAGAATGTGGATTTGGAGATGTGATTTGGGGGATCCATCCAAGCATTAGAGGGAGTTTGTGCTGGGGGCAGGAGGATAGAATGGATAATGAATGGGCGGTGGCATGGCCACTCAAACATGGGATGCTGTAGGCTTGGTGTCATGCTGGGAACCACTCACATTGCCTTGAGGGCCTGGAATCTTTGTCACCCAGGATGGGCAAGGGGTGTCCAAAGCCAGCAGGAGTTGATATCTGGGATTGGGGTGATGTGTCTTAACAGCAGGACAAGGTGGGCCACAATCAGGACCTATAGGGAGAGGGGCTTCTGGGACCTCATTCTCTGAGCTTTGCTGACTAGCTTCTCCTCTCACCAGAAAAATGGCCACAAACTTCCTAGTGCATGAGAAAATCTGGTTCGACAAGTTCAAGTACGATGATGCAGAAAGGAAGTTCTACGAGCAGATGAATGGGCCTGTGGCTGGCGCCTCCTGCCAGGTAAGGGCTGTGCTTGATGCCTCTGGGTGGCTCTCCTGCCACCAAGAATGGCTGCGGCACACAAGGGAAAGAGATTGGCCCTACTTGGTGGACATAGACATGCTGAATCAGGTGGCTTTTTGTACAGTGCTGGGAGTGGTGCCTTGGCTGGCTACTGGGTGCTGTCTGCCCTTGGCTTTTTGTTCAGATGCATGGGCCAGGAACAGATAGGTGTCTTTCTGGTGTGGGCCAGGCTATGCAAGTAGTCCACCTGCAGACTGCCCACATTGAGACCCTGCAGTCCTTTCTTTGAGCACCCTTGTCACACTTCTATAGAACTTTCATTCAGTGCAGTGCTCTCTTTGTTTTTGTGTTTGTTTTTGTTTTTGTTTTCTGTTCTGTTTTGTTTTGAGACGGGTTTTACTATGTAGTGTAGGTTGGCCTTGAACACACTATGTAGTCCAAGCTGGCTTTGAACTTGCATTGATCCTGATCCTCCTGCCTCAGCCTCCCGAGTGCTGGGATTACAGGCATGCGCCACCACAACCAGCCAGTACTCTTGTTCTATGAGTGAAGATTTTTCTTCTGTGGTTTATTTTTATTTTTTTAACAGCAACAAACACTGGTTCTTTCTGCACTGTCTGCAGGAGAATGGTGCCAGCGTGATCCTCCGTGACATTGCAAGAGCTAGAGAGAACATCCAGAAATCCCTGGCTGGAGTGAGTACCCACAGCCATATACCCATGAGCTTGTGCTTAGCTGAACAGCAGGTCTGATTTTTCACACTCACACACACACACACACACACACACACACACACCCCTCACTTTTGCTGACCATTTTGGCCCTGTGGAGCAAAGTTAGGTTATAATATGCCTTGCACTATTTCTTCTAAGATACTGAGTACCCAGGCTGAATCTAAAAATCAGATGCCACAGAAGATAGTCTTGCTTTCTCAACCTTTCCATGTCTCTCGGCCTGCTTGCCAGTGGTCACCCTGGCCACTTGTGTGGTGCCACCCATGGACTCTGGAGCTGAGGCATACTGTTTTGCAAGGTGCACACTGCAGGGACACTCCTTGAAGGCCTTTCCCTCCTGCTTGCTGTTGAAGAAGTTTGTGTGTCAGCCCAGCCCTTCCTCCCTCAGGGAAGGCCCTGCCAGAGGAAGGGGTAGTCATTCCACAAGATGTGTGAATTCAGATCATAGTGTTGGTACCATTGTAGGCTTGAAGCCTAGAAAGAGGCCCTGTGGTCTTCTTGGCCCCTGGGTTACAGGCTGGGGGAAGGATGATGGCTATCCTCTATGGCCTGAATGGCTGGCTAGGGAAAGATACACCCTTTAGATGGAGGGCAGAACTGCTGTCCAGACACCAGGGGAGTCAGGACCCTGTATTCCCTGTGGGTCAGTGATGGTATTCTGACTTTGAGGGCCAAGTGTTAGTTTCCTGTTGACTGCTACAACATGTCACCACAAACTTCATACTAAAACAGCACAGAAGCCAGTTGTCATAGCTCAGGCCTATCATCCAGTGCTTGGGAGGCTGAGGCAGGAGGATTGCTTCGAGTTCGAGGTCAGCCTGGGCTACACAGTGAGTTCAGTTCCAGCCTAGACCTCATAGCAAGACCCTATCTTCCAACCCTGCCCCCCCCCCAAATAACATAGATATGTCATCTATGCATCTAGTGGTCAGAAGTCCAAAATGGGTCTCATGGGACTAAAATCCAAGTGCCAGCAGAGTTGTCATCTTGTTTTTTTTTTTTTTTTTTTTT
>RJWT010008386.1:12772-26440 GCA_004365215.1 Cuniculus paca | reverse complement strand
CAACCCCCATAAACAACAGGCTGATTCAGAGGAACACAGACTCACAGGCTGAGTAGATAGCAACTGAGGTACAAAAACAACATAACACTTGTATTGTTTGATTGACTTTGCAGGCCTAAAGTCAGTAGTCTGCGCATGTATTAAGAGGATAACAATATGCAATATAGCAACTATGGGGGATTTCCTTCTGTCTCATTTTTGAAATCCAATATTGTTCCCACTGTTTTGTTTTGTTCCATTTTATTGTTTTACTTCATTCAATGTTCTGTTATGATTGGATTTATTCTGTTCTGTTTTGCTTGATTTTATTATGTCTATGGTATGGGTAGCAATTTTGAAGATAGCAAGAGGCATTATGGTAGCCATTGTTGATGTCCTATTATCCTGTTTTGAAGTCTACTTTCACTGTTTTGTTTTGTTTGGTTTTATTCTCTTTAAAATAAAATTTAAAAAATAGAAAAGAAAAACAAAATTATATAAAGTTAATATGCCCTCAATATGGCAATTTTATCCTCAGATGAGATAATTTGGAAGGGCTTAGGGAGAAAAATAAAGAAACAGAAGAAGAGGAAAAGATTAGAAGCAAGGCTGGAGAACAAAGGAAGATTACATGAACTTTGGGAAACTGGTAAAGAAGACAGGAGGGAAAGAGAGAAGGAAAAAATAAAAACAACAGAATAGAAGAGCAACAACAAGAAAACTAAGAACAATGTTCACACTCAAATAAAAAAAGAACAAATAAAGAAAAATAAAAAATAAAAACACAACAAGAAAAGAAGAAAACAAATGTCCATTCAGGGAATGACTCTATTGTCACTGGTAGACTAAGTGAACAGACACAGACCAGATCTGTGTTGACTAATCCCAGCAAGCCATCTGTAGATTTATGATGGGATAGTGGATAATCCCCAGCAAACCTGAATCTTTAGTTACACTGCAGTCAGGCTGGTTTCTGGCTATGAAGCTGGAATTGGCTTTCTTCAGCCTGCAACACTCATGCACCTTCTGCTAGCTTGAACTTGGCTTCCTGCTGGCTTGAACGTGGTTCTTTGACCTCCTGTTGACTTGAACTTGGTTTCACCTCAACCTGACACTGGGAGGCACAAGATGCAGCTAGTCCACACCTGCTCTGAGTTTTGAACTCAGTTGGACTCTCTCCAAAATGGCTATCAGCCAATCACCTCTCCAGGCAGACACCCGAACACAACTCAGCAGACGCTGCAGTCCATTGCATCCACTGCTCCATTACATTGGTGCATTTCTCCGTGGAGACCTCTAAGGTCACTAGTAGTCACCATGTGTCTGCAGTTTCAAGCTGCCCCTCCCAGGCAGTGAGTCAGAGCTCAGGGAAAAAAGCATCAGTTGCCACACCCTTCTTTTGCATTGAAGTCTCTCTCTTTGCTCTCTGTGTGCTTCAGTTCTCACTTCAAATCCTTGCTGGTTCCTGGAAACCCACTTTCCTCCTCCTTTTCTTCCTTACGTTGTTATATTCCAGAGTCTACACACCAAATCTTGGGAGAGGCTATGTCTCTGATCTTCACCACCTTTCCAGATGTCCTTTGGAAGAATGTTTAAGAGATTTTGGTAATTAATTTCACACCTAAGCTAATGGTCATCTTGTAGCAGAGTCAGTGGCCTGGAAGAAATAGAATTTGACACAGATGTGATATCTTATTAGTAGAAAGTTAAGAGTTTCCAGTTATGGCGATAAAGGGGATTACTTTTATGCCTATTTCTTTTCCACCTTGATGATATTTCTCCCTTCTTTTCTTCAGCTACATCTGGTTTATCCTTCAGATTTGGCTTGGAAATTATTTCATCTGGGAAGGATGTCTTAGTGAAATGTACTGTATTAAAATACAGTGAACCCTTGAGTTACAACCAGACTGACAAATGAACAACTTGGGTTATAATCAGAATTTTAGTTTTAACTTATGACTAAAGTCTTGACTTATAACCTGAATACCAGCCATTTGTGTTTCCAGGTGGTCTCATATACAGACTTAACCCTTAAAGAGTTCATTATAACATACTTTCTTGTATAGGGCTAATTGAGAAATCCTGGGTCAGTGTCTCTCTAAGGACACAGAAATTTGCCTGTATATAGGAAAGAGAAGGCTATGTAGAGGAGCCTGAGCCTCAGTCAACAATCTGAATTACAACCAACCCTCAGGAATGAATTGAGTTCCTAAGTCAAGGTCCACTGAAGTTGAATGCATTACAGGTGTATGATATGTCTATCACTATGACAACATAGCTAGTACATGCCTTTCCACAATATTAACTATAAAATGATGTATTTACCTGGTTGTTCATTTGGAATTTGAGTTACTTTGAAAGTTTTCCAATTTTATCATCAAAATGGTAAGCCTTACTTTTGAACTACTTAGGCTTCCATCATTTTAAGTAGTCAGTGTCCCCTCCGTCAGGCATTCTGCTAGGCATGCTGCACTGTTAATTCAAAAGCATATACTGAATTGTCGCTCTTGGTGGTAACATGAAATGTGACTATGTGTAACAAGAAAGATAAAATGATTATATCACTGACCCAGACATAAGCCGGCCAGCTCTGGAGTTGCAAAATCACTTCTAACAGACTGTGGGAATCCCCAAGCCTTCAGAACACAAATATGAGCTTGAAATAAGCCGCAGGTGTTCTCCCACCCCCACATCCACCAAGTGCATATTTTTATTCTTTTTCTCTATCACAGAATAGGTTATTTTTTCCTTCACAGAAGAATTATGCCTTCTAGAGAAGGTCTAAACATGAAAGAATTAATGCAGGGTAACTGTGGGTTGTTAAATGAAATTGCACTCCAAAAATAACATGTTGTGAGATTTCTGCCAAAGGCAACCCCCAAAAAAGAAATAACGAAAAATCTCTGTAAAATGTTTACAAAGTTAAAGTGTTAATTTATAATATATTTTGTAAATATGAAAAAAGGAATAAATAAAATTATGCCGATTAAGATTTGAAAAGTCACACTTCTTTAGTTTTCATTATTTGGCAAACTGTCTGGAATGCTTCTGATTGGAAGGAGTGTGAATAATAAAGATGTTGGGCAATATTATTTCTCTAAGTCCACAAAATATTTACTAATATTGTAATAGTATATTCTTCAATATTTAGAAAATTCAAAAAAGTAGCATGAAGAAGATTCAGTATTCTGACCATCAGAAAGTAATTATTTAACATTTTTGTATACTATTAATTAATTTGTATATTAATTATTTTCTGCTTAAGATATTTCTCATATATGTGTATATATTCAGACTCCTGAAGGAATATTCTATTACTGAATTAATTATTTTTTAATTATACAGAGTCCAAGTATCACCTATACTTAGCAGAGATCTTTGCAGGTACACAAAAATTAAAAACTTTTCTTCCTCACTCATTTAGTGTCATAATAGATTTTTGTAATTGTTTTACATTTTGTGGCTGATTTAAAAATTTCCAACTGTCAACCTTTCAGAACTGGAGCTCTCCATGGAAATAAAGAAGACACATTGATGAGAAAGTTGGAGAATTCTGCTTTCTATCCACAGTATAAAAATATCTATAATTCCAAACTTTTTAGAGTAAAGCAAACATTTAGAAAGTCATAAAAGAAAAGAGCTCCAAGACACTGCATAAGATCTAAGACTTGCTAGGACAAAAGTATAGCTATCTCAATAATGCTCTTAGGTTCAAACCTTCTTCTTTGTTCTTTTGAGTAAAAGGGACCCAAGAATATTAAGATATAACTGTAAGAAAAATCACTTGGAAAGCTGATTAAGTATAGGAAGTTTTGTGTTCTTGTTTTGTTTTGTTGCTACTAGGGATTGAATCCAGGGCCTTGCACATGGTAGGTAGGATCTCTATCACTAAGATACAATCCCCAGCCCCTCGATGTGGGAATTTATACAAATTTGGTAAAAACCTTCCATCCCTGAGTAGACCTTTATCTGGCACTGGAAATTTTACGTGGAAAGAAACTGTCCTCAAATTCTTTTGGACAATGCTATCAGTTTATAATTCATATCATGCTATAATATATTTTATATGATATAATGCATTACAGAATATTAGGGTCTATATCTAAATGTCCCCCTAAAGCCTCATGATCATAGGTAGGGCCCTTGAAAGTTAACTGGGTTACAGGGGCATTATAGTTGACTTGATTTTAGGAGATAGTGCCTCGTGGGAAGAGGTAGGTCACTGTGGGTGTGAACAAAAGGTTATGTTTCCCTTCCCAAATCCTCCCTTAACACTCTGATTTTGGGGTTTCATTCTCCACCATGCCCTTGTGCCATGCTGTCTTCCCTTGGGACCAGCCAACTACGGAATAAAGCATGAACCAAAATAAAACTTTCCCCCTTAATTTATAGGTTTCAACTTTTGTGTCTCAGCAATGAAATAGTGACTAAGACACAGTATATGCTTATAACACATTATATTTATACTAATGTTATTATATTACTTATATTAGGAGCTGTAGCCACAATAACAAGGGAGATACAGACATTAAAGAAAAATAGTGTATTTTTTTGTCATATGTGTCATGATGAGAGTTACATCAAGACTCACAGACTGACACAACCCGTGGTCACCTTTCATTACAGGGTAGTAAAGAAGAGTGGCAACCCAAATTTTGGCCTGTTCTGCTACTTCAGTTCTCAATTTTGGGAAGGGTTCTGGCTTGATGAAGAGAAACAGATTTATTTCATATAGACAGTCTGCATAATGTGGCAAACGTCTGGGCTACTCTTCTGCAAACTCATCTTTCTTGGTTACGAAAATACCAGATGATTTGGGGGGCCTAAATTTTATTTATAATTTATATAATGCCATGGTAGATGTATAGACAAATTTCTCAGTGCAGGAATGTACTCAAATTCTTTGCCTTTACATTAGGCTGAAGCTGATTGCCACAGAGTTCTTCAGGACTCACTTTTTCTTTAGGGGGGGGCCAGATTTCTGGAGTTCATTCTAAGTGTAACATCTTAGTTGATGGTCCTGAAATCTGAGCGACGCATGCCTCTCAGAGTATGGATTTATACTATTAGTGTTATGAGGTTGGTCCCTAACAATGCAGTAGAAGGCAGTGTAGAGCAGTGGTCAGGTGAGTAACTCCAAGGTGTGCTGAGGTTCATGAGAGGCAGACAAAGGAAGGTACTGCACCCATCAAGGAAAGCAGCTGGGGCAGGCCATGTGGTCCAAAGCAGTGACTTGACTGTTCTCCTCATTGATGAGCAGAAGCATTGTGAGGAGGTGACCATGGCTTGCACAGCAACTGTAAGGCAGGGGTCAAGGAAAGATTAACAGAGAACTGAGATACTGCTCTCAAATCTCTTTGAAT
The DNA here is from genome assembly GCA_004365215.1 of Cuniculus paca. Classification (NCBI taxonomy): domain Eukaryota; kingdom Metazoa; phylum Chordata; class Mammalia; order Rodentia; family Cuniculidae; genus Cuniculus; species Cuniculus paca. Next base: position 21,098 of record RJWT010008386.1, on the reverse strand, counting down.
AACTAGAAAGCCTGCAAATCCATGAACCCAAGAAAAAAGGAAGAATCACCCTGTATGGATTATTCAACCTCACATCCTAGAACTCATTAGTGCAGTTGGTTCCTTTAGCAGACATTTGATAAGGTTGCTCAACTCAGTACCTCAGAGAAAATATAAAGAAGATGATATAATAGGAAATATTCAAATGATTAGCAGCTTTGGCTGTGCAACATCTAGTACTGAATAGAAGCTCTGGTAACCTGAAAAGTGACCCATGGAGACAACAATCTGTGAAATAATCCACCAAATAACTCTCCCACTCCCCGTGGTTCACATAGGTGAACTGTACTCATGTGTACCCTCCTCAGGTTTAGGATAAACAGTACTGTTTTGACATGTCTTACATGCAGAAGGACACTGACTTTGAATAAAGTACCTTTAATGGACAACCAGAGTCAGAGTGACTTCAGATTTATATTCCCACATATCATTGTAGAGTACATTCTGAATTTCTGTACTTTCTTGGCTGTCAGGATACAGAAAAAGAAAGAAATTAAACAAAAAGTAGCAGTACCTAGCACTATGATTACACCATGCATAACTATTCAGAAATACCTGATGTTTGGAAATTTTCATGACATTCTATTTCAGTTCATCTGACTTTAGGCAAGGTATCCAACCAGCTTCCTTGATGTTTTCAAAATTTTCTCTTTGTCTTTTCATTCAATAGTTCAAATAAAAGGTGCTTAGGTATGATTTTTTTTTTTGTATTCTACTTGGACTTCATTGAGATTCTTGAATCTGTGGATTGCTTTTATAAAATTTAACAAATTTTCAATCACTATATTCTCCATTTTTCTGGAACTCAGAAAATATGCTTGATAATCCCTGACTTTGTTCCTTTTTCTTGCTGTTTTTATTTTCCCTTCATCATATGATATTTTTATTGAAATAGTTTGACTTTTGATGATTCCTCTACTATCATTTTTTAGCTCCTGTAGTAAAATTTCATGTCTCAGTTATATTTTTCAATCCCAGCTTTTCATTTGTCCTTTTTTTATATTGAGATTTTGTTTGATGTCTCATTGTTTTCATACTTTCATTGAATTCTCTAAAAAATTACATCCTTTAGTCCTTAAATATTTTTAAAACCTTCATTAAAATATTTATCTACAAAGTTCACCATCTGGATCTACTCAGAGACAGTGTGTACTTTTGCATTATTTCTGTAGTTTGGGATACACTTCCCTTGTAATAAGTCATAGACTATTTTGTTAAACATTGGACATTTTATGCATCCTATTGCAGCATCTCTGAGTTCTGATTATTCAGAGGGGTTGTTTTTGTTAGTTTTTGTTTCGTTTTGTTTTGTTTTTTGCTTTATGATAAGTGTCTGAACTAATTCTATGGAGTTTCTCATATAGCAGGCAGCATCTGAATTCTCTCTGTTCTGTTCGGCAGTTATATTTTTAACTTAAATTACAATTTATTCCTAGGAGTCAGTCCTCTGTCAGGATAGTTTGCTATTGAATACTGGATTTTTATTGGCTGTGTGTGAAGGCATCCTCTCCTTGCTGTGTGCGAACTGAGAAACACAATTACAGCTCAAGCACTTTGCAAGTCTGTTAAGTTTAACTATCCATTGAGCCCATCCACCTCCCATATGCACCCGAATGGTGCCTCACATGTAGCCAAAGATATATGGGCAGCGCAGGCCCTCCCAATTTTCTATCGAGTATGCCATGTAGACTTCCAGACCAGAAGAGATATTTGGGGAGGTATTGAATTCCATTTTGATGGTCTTATTTTTCTAAATAACACTACTAAATTTCTGAATGGTCAATCCATTTGCTTTATGCCTACTTACATTTTCACTGTCAGGAGATTTGTAATTTTTGCCTTCTTTGTTCTTTTACTCTTTTACATCTCTGCCTTCTAGCAGTAATGCTCTAATTTTTGTTTGCCCTTCCCTGGTAAGGTATACCTTAGGGTACCCAACAGAACTAGGGTGACTAATGAGGGCAATGGAATAATATTATACTACAAGCCCACAGACTTCCATTGTTATTAAAGGAAGTTCAGTAGGTGTTCTTAAATAAATGCTTTTCAATTTGTTCTCTGATTTTGAACAATATCCAGATTGATGAAATGATTGTTTGTGACCATTTTTTATCATTTATTGCTGGTTGCAAGTGGAATTTTATGAGCTCCATTCATCATTCTGGAAGTTCTATCTTTGGTTCACATTTATAAGACCTTGTTTGAAGTAAGACCAGAAGTTCTGTATGGGAAAACTCCAGAAAATAAGAGTGATAGCAGGTATAGGTCCCCTAATACCAATTGCATTATGGAGCAACACACAACAGCTATTCAGATATCAGATTCCAGGGGAGAAATTCCAAATATATTTGTGGAACACTTTTGTTACATGTTTGTCTTATTTTTTCATATGGATACTTTTTTTTAGCATAGGTGATATAAGCATAATAATTCAGTTAATCATAATGTACATTTTTAGGTCTCTTGACAGATAAAATTACACTGAGTTGCAGAAGTGTTTTATAAGCTGTAAATCCTACCAGTGAATAAATAATGGAAGCCCTCACTGCAGTGGACACTAGGGACACAGGCCACTTTAGACTGCTACAAAGGGGAAAGCACGTGACACATCTAATCCATATAAAAGAGCAGCTTTCAGGTTACATCCTTAGGTAATAAGATGAAGGCCTGCATATCTCTCACTAACTGTATTTTCCTTCCACAATTATTCCACTTATGTCTTTAATCAGTGCTCTAGGAAATTTTCATTAATTTGCCATCATATTACATAAACCACAGTACATCCCTGCTTTGTAAATTTCTATATATAGAAAAATTAAGTTATTGATACCTTTGCTCATAATGACTATTATTAAAATATATCTTAGCATGTAGAAAAACAAAGTTACAGAGACATTATTGTGCTTAAATTTAAATATTTTTACTACAATACTATTTAAATCAATTAAAGTATTAATCAAAGTATAGTCATCAAATACCCATCAACTGAGGAATGGATAAAAAAAAGATGTGGCATTTGTATACCATGGAGTACTACTCAGCTATGAAGAAAGGTAAATTCAAAGCTTTAATAGGTAAATGGATACAACAAAAAACCATACTCATAAGTGAAATAAATCAGACTCACATGTGTAAACATCGTATTGCCTCCCTAATGTAAGAAACTGAAACAGTAAATAAAATTCAAAAGGTACAATAGATATTACAAAAGGGAAATAAACTGCATTCAGAAGGAAAGAACAACTGGTATGGGGAAAAACAGAAAAGAACAAAGGGAAAAATATACACACACATACACAAAAATAGCTAAGAAAATCGTACTACTAATTCTATTAGTTCATGGCAAGAGACTGTGATTACTTGTATTGTTTGATCTGTTTTGCATGCCTGTATCTTGTAATGTGAGCAACTATTCGAAAGATAACTATGCAATATTGGGACCATTGTTAATTTCCTATCAACTTGTTTTGCAATCCTTTATGTTTTACTTTTTTTTATTGTTTTGTTTTCTTTTAACATCTTTAAAAAAAGTGTAGTCATCAGTTTCTCTTTTTCTGGCAGTGGAAAAGTAAGACTAGGGGATAAATTACATCTATCTTATTACATGGCAATTAGCTTCTGGAAGAGATTGATTTGTATAAAATGTTGTAATAATCCTTTAAATATCCTCAAATAATTGTATTTTATTGCTATGAGAACACTAAACTGTGGCTTTTTTAATCTAGTAGGAGTTTGTGGTAGATAATAATACATTTTTGGAAACAGCGTTTTAGCAATTAATAATTTTCAATTGTAGCAAATTTTAATAGCACAAAAATATTTTGTTACTACTTTAATGCCAACTAATTCCACTGTCTTGGCTTCCAAAATAGCTTTTATACATGTGCCAGTAGCCTATGACTATTCGATCTTTTTTCTCTTCTGCTATTATTTTTCTCATTGTAAATAAGTACAGTGTACATGAACATCCTACATCATAAATATTTCACGTGCTTCGTTTTTCCAATGTTTTTATCCACACACATAATTTATGTTTTGAAATATTTTTATTAAAAAAAAACTTTTTTTGAGGTCATACATGGACATCTGCTTCCCCTTAGAAGCAGAGGCCAAGTCAGTCTTTGGCTGGGCATTCATCACCCCTACTGACTACAGACAGAACATTTAAAACTCATCCAAGAACAGTATTTAGCTCATAAAAATGAAGCAGCTAAGAGTGCTAAGCATTTTTATTTGTGTCCGTTTGTATTATTTTTAGCTTTTAAGTAGTATAAAAATTTAAAAGGAAGAAAATATGGCTGCAAAAGCATGAAAATAATTATTTTACCTTAGCTTGTGATTCTTTCCTGTTTTACTGACATTTCTACTCAAAGGTCTACTTATCTTAAATTACATAATGTATCTATTTGCTTACAATTCCTAATCTGTTTTTTTAAAGAGAAAAAAACCAGTAAAAACAATGATACAGAATTTGAAAAAAACATAATAGGAAATTAACAATGGTTAATATATTGTGTATTGTTATCTTCAAAGTAGTAGCTCAGATTGCAAGTACAGATATGCATAATTAATAAAACAATGTAAACACAAACCATTTTTTCATGAACTAAAAGAAATTAGTAGTATAACTGTCTTAGCTATCTTGCGTGTATATATATATATATATATATATATATATATACATACATATTTTCTTTTCCTTTCCTTTTCTTCTTTCACCCATCCCAGTTGTTCTTTCCTTTAGAGTAGTTTCTTTCCCTTTCACAATATCTATTGTAGATTTTGTATCTTATTTACTTTTTCAGTTTCTTACACTAAGGAGACAATATGAAGTGAATTTGATTCATTTCACTTATGAATATGGTCTCTAGTTGCATTCATTTATCTATAAACCCTAGAGTTTACCCTTTATAACTGAGTAGTATTCCATTACATAAAAATACCACATCTTTTTTATCTATTGCTCAGTTGATGGGCATTTGGGTTGTTTCTAAGATTTAGCTATTACAAATTGTGCTGCTATAAACATGGGTGCAAATATTTTGCTATGGTATGATGTTTTTAATTGAGAAAATACCCAGAAGGGTAATAACTGGGTCAAATGGGATCTCTAGACCTAGCTTTTTGTTGTTGTTGTTTGTTTGTTTGTTTGTTTTTTGAGACAGGGTTTCACTACGCAGTTCAGATTGGCCTTGAACTCACTTTGTAGCCCAGGCTGGGCTCAAACTCTCAGTGGTCCTCCTGCCTCAGCTTCCTGAATGCTGGAATTACAGGCACGCCCCACCACACCCATCTCTAATCCTAACTTTCTGAGGCATCTCCACACTGATTTCCACAATGCTTGTACCAGTCTGCATTACCACCAATAGTACAGAAGTGTTACTTTTTTGCCACAGCCCCTCCGGCATTTGTTATTGGCTGATTTCTTAATGATAGCCATTCTTTCTGGGGTGAGATGAAATCTCAGTGTTGTTTCAGTTTGCATTTCTCGAATGTCCAATGATGATGAACATTTTTTCATATATTTATTTGCCATTTATATTCCTTCATTTAAGAAGTATGTATTCATCTCAGAAGCCTATTTTTTAACTGGGTCTTTGAATTTGGGGGACTTGATATTTTTCAATTCTTTATATGTTCTAGAGATAAGCCTTTTGTCTGAGAGACTGTTGGCTAAAATTTTTTCCCACTCTGTGGGTTGTCTTTTCACTCTGTTGGGGATTTCTTTTGAGGTGCAAAAATTTTTAATAGGATGAGATCCCAGTGGTTGATTCTTTGAAATAATTCCTGAGCAGTTTGGTTTGTTCAGGAATTCTCCAGCTACCCCTATGTCTTCAAGATTTCTCCCTAAATTCTCTTCCAGTAGATTTAGTGTTTCTGTTTTAATATTTAGATCTTTGATCCACTTTGAATTTAGTTTAGAGCATAGTGATAGACATGGTTCTAGTGTTAGTCTTTCACATGTTGAAAGTCAATTTTTCCAATACCATTTATTAAAGAGGCTATTTTTCTTCCAGTGAACATGTTTGGCCCCTTTTTCAAAGACAAGGTGACTGTGTTTGTAGTTTTTTCTAAATCTTGTAATCTGTTTATTGATCCTCTAGTTTGTTTTTTTGCCGGTACTACGCTGCTTTTTGCAGTAGCTTTCTAGGATAATTTCAAGTCAGGGATTGTGATGCCTCCTGTCTTGCGTTTGTTTCCCAGGATTGCCTGGCTATCCTAGGTCCCTTCTGTTTCCAAATGACTTTTAGGAATGTTTTCACTAGATCTGTGAGGTATGCTAATGGCATTTTGATCAGGATTTCATTAAATCTGCATAACAGTTCTGGGAATGTGGTGGGTTGATAACTGCTGGTCAGCTTGTAACAGCCAGGTGAACTGAATCAGCATGGTGGTGAGCATCGATGGCCCAGCTGAGGATTGTTGCCAATATAAAAAGGAGAACTGGAGAGGAAGAAGTACTGTTGTTGTCTCTCCATGGTGTGATTGATTCTCCTGTTGCTGTTGATTCTCTTGGAGGAGCATGTCAAGCTTCTTTGCTGATGTGAACTTGGCTGTTCTCATCATCAGAGGAACTCAGGACCCTGTTATTGTTGAGAATGGCTGTGGTTCATTTTGGGGGAGCTCTGGTCCTTACACTGAGTATCACTTCTTGGCTCCCGAGGGGAAGGTGGAATGCTACTTGATCTCCAGGAGAAACTTGTCCTGCTGGCTGGTTTCCTGATATGAACTAGGCAGTTTTTAACTGATATTGAGTTATTCAAAATTTTTATCTTATTGATTCAGTTTTGGTAATTGATTTGTTTCCAGGAAGCTGTCCATTTCTTCTATGTTTTCTAACCTATGAGAGTAAAGATTTTTGAAGTAGGTATTGATGGTCTTCTGAATTTCCATAGGATCTGTAGTGATTTTACCCTTCCAGTCCTCATTGAATGAATTTGAGTTTTTTCTTTCTTTTTCTAATAAGGATGGCTAAGGTTTTATCAATTTTATTTATTCTTTCAAAGAACAAGCTCTTCAATCCATTAATTCTTTGTATTGTTTTCTTGGTGTTAAATTCTACTCTGATCTTTATAATTTCCTCCCTTGTATGGGCTTTGGGTTTGACTTGCTCTTTTTTTCTAAAAGTTTGAGGTGTAGCATTATGTTATTTGTGCTCATGCTGTTTCCTGATGCGAGAATTCACTGCTATAGATTTCCCTCTTAGGACTGCTTTCATTGTGTCCCACAGGTTCTGGTAAGTTGCATTTGCATTTTCATCTGATTGTAGATATTGTTTAATTTTTTCTTTAATTTCATCTGTGACCTGTTGGTTGTTTAAGAGGTGTTATTTAATTTTCATGTACTTATGGAGTTTTTACAGTTTGTTTTGCCATTAATTTCCAATTTTATTGCACTATGATCAGATAATATGCATGGAACAATTTCTATTCCTTTGCATTTACTTAAGCATGTTCCATGGCCTAGTATATGCCTAGTATATGCCTATGGCCTAGTATATGATCTATTTTACTGAACATCCCATGTGCAACAGAAGAATGTATATTCTGTTGTTGGGTAGAACACTGTAAACATCTACTAAGTCTATTTATTCACAAGTTTGATTCAGTTCCATTATATCTTTGCTGATTTTTTTGTCTAGTTGATCTGTTTGTGACAATGGGGTATTAAGGACCATAGTTACAACTGTGTTATCGCTTATTTGAATTTTCATGTCTCCTAATAAGTGTCTTATATAATTGGGTGCCCCCATATTTGGTATATACATATTTATGATTGTTATGTCTTCTTGAATTTTTTTCTCTAACAAGTATATAGACCTTTTTTACCTCTTTTGATCATTCTTGGTTTGAAGTTCACATTGGCTGCAAACAGAATAGCTACCCCTTCTTTTTTCTGGGTTCCTGTTACACAGAGTATTGTTTTCCATCCTTTGACTTTTAGTCTATGAATTTCTTTTTGAGTATGTGTTTCTCGTATACAGCATATTGTTGGATCTTATTTTTTGATCCATTCTGCCAGTCTGTTTCCTTTGATTGGTGAATTGAGGCCATTTAAATTGATGGTAATAACCAATATGTATTGGCTTATCTTTGTCATGTTATTTTCCTGCTGTTGGTACCCTACTTTTCCCCTGTGTTTAATACCTTGCCATACTTGATGATTTCTTTCTGTTGTTGTTGTTGTTGGAATTGTGATCATTTTTGTTTCTATCTAAAATATCTTTTGGTACTCTTTGTACAGTAGGTTTGGTGATTATGAATTTCTTCAGTTGTTCTTTGTCATG